>CAJVQC010000892.1:0-11404 GCA_910592285.1 Racocetra persica
CTAATTTGAATTACTGGGTCACAAAATAATCAAGGTTTTGTAAAAATTTATATATAAACATATAGATTTTTAAATTTTTTTATATAGTCTGGGGGGTCAAGAGCTACTATGTGGAAATATATAATATTATTTATGGATGCCCTTATACATATGTTCAAGGTTGCAAAACCAAAGGGCTTCGGTTATACTTTCTATATTATGTATCCTGGATCTAGTATCTGAATATTGACAGATTTTATAGGTGACTAGGGTTTTTTGTTCTTTATCTTGGATGTAGAAATGAATATTTCTAAGATCATTTCAATTCAAGTCATAGTAAAAGTTGATATAACAGGCTTAGCATACAAGTTGGTTATCGAGAATCTTAAAGTATTCAGTTTTTTCTGGATTTTTATATTGGCAGCAGTGGTAAGTATGTCTGGTACATGATAGCAAGCTCTTTGTATAGCCACTTCATTAGGGTCACAACCATATTGGTATGTCTGATTCTGTTTGCATAGAGTCACATATAGACAATCTATAGCAATATGTCTCTGTTTATTGCATTTATGACAGAGATTATTAGAGCAGTCTCTGTACAAGTAGTTCTGTCCACAGGTTCGACAAGAGGTATATTGTGGGATTTGTATAGAGCAATAAACTGCAATATGTCCAATTTCTTGACAACAGTTACAATGGTTAGTAGGGTTATTCAGCAAATAAATAAACAAGTGAATTGCAATTTCCACATACTTGAGAAGGATTTTGAGTATGGTGATAACAAGGTTGGTAGGTAGTCTAGTCATTAGAGTTGTCTGTATCTATGTTGGTAGTTTTAAATATATAAGCTTCTTTAGAGGTTAGGTATTTCTGTTCATAGAGCTCTTATTCATCTGGGTTGGTAACAGTAAACTGAGCAGAAAGAGGTTGGTTATTTTCATAAGTAGTAGAGGTAATAGTACTTGCGATTCTTCCACTTAAAAGAGTAGCAGCTATTTTTTCAGTTATAGCTAGCTTTAACTTTTTTAGACTAGTCATTTTCAAGAAGTAAGAAGTAAGAAGTAGCAGCAACTACTTCAACAGTAATAGAGATAGTAGCACCTTCAATTTAAATAGGGAGGTCTTAGATAATTCCTAAAGGTCGAGAGAAAGTTTCGGTAGCAGAGATGATAAGGCTAGTTGAAGCTTGTTCGATTTTGAGTCCTAGTTCTTGAACTACTTTATGAGCAATCATACTGATAAATGCTTCACTATCTATAATAGCTTGGTAAAGTCTGTTTCTAATTTTGATATTGCATTTGACAGATGTGGTAGTAAGTTTAAAAATAATAGTTATGAATTTAGCCTCTTGGCTTAGGTGAGCAGAGAGAGCACTTCAGATAGAAGGGTTGTTCAGGAGAGTTTCCTATTTCTGTTGGCTCATGATAGAAGAAGATTTGGAGTTCTGGTCGAGATAGTTAATATCACAATAGTAAGAAGAAGGTGAGTGATTAGAGGATCTTCTATAGTTATCAGCATAGGTCCTATTCTCAAGAATAATCTTGATTTCGAGAGTAGTTGTCATAGCGTTTAGATCTATTTTTGTCTCGTAATCTGCTTCTATTATAAAATCTAGAATAATTTCTGTCTCGGCTTCTAGATCTATTATAATTATGATTATTATAACAATTTTAGCTTCTGTCTTGTGGTCATCTTGGTCTCTCTGTTTAGCACAATACTGAGCAATGAAAATTTCAGTATGTCTACAATAGTAGCAGGTAGATAGTTGTCTAATTCTTGGTGCAGTAGTAGGGCTTTCAGTGAAGTGTACAGCATTAGAAGCAGGCTTTTGTTAAGCAAAGTTGATACTAAATTAAGCAATCTGTTTGGTCAGTTGTTTGATTGCTTGGTCTGTATCTGTAGTAGAAGAGAAGATGAGTTTGCTATTTTTCTAATTTTGAGTAGCAGTTATAGTAGCATTTAAGTTAGCAGAGGCTCTAGCTTGTACCCCAATAGCATACTTGAGCCTGAGTCTTTGGATAAAGAGTTGGAGGATAAAGGTGTTCGAAAAACTGTTGGCAGGATCTACTCTGGCTTGTAATTTCTTAAAATGGGTTATATAAGCATCTACAGTATCTGTTTCTTGTTTAATTTCAAATAGTTGCTTTTGCCACTTAATCTTTTGTTTGGTAAAGCTGAATTGGGTCTTAAAAAGATAATAGAAACTTCGATCTTGGGCAGTGCTATTGTTGAAAGTATTGGGAGCAGGGTCAAGACCTCAGAACTATTCAGCAGCAATTTCTTTTAGATAGGCAAGAGTGAGAGTGAGTTGTCAAGCAGCAGTCTAATTGTTGGCAATAGCAGTACATTCAAATTCTTCTAGCTATTCTACTGGGTCTTGGCTTTTATCACTAGTGAAGAAATTAATTTTTATAAGGGACTTTTCACTATCAAGAGTTAAGGCATTAGCCAACCAGGTTATTGCAATAGCAGTATTGTTTAAGGCAGCAGCTTTGGCCATATTTGCAAGAGGTGTGATAGGTGGTTGCTATGGAAGTACTACAAGTAGTTGTTGTGGAGATAGTTGGTTGTTTTTGGGTTGCTCTGGTAGTGGTAAATTATTATTAGATTGCTCTAGTAGTGGTGGGTTATTTGCTTGTTGGCCAGGCAGGAGTAGATTATTTTTTTGTTGTTTGAGAGGAAGTAAGTTGTTTTGTAGTTTGAAAGTTTCAGTTGGAGTAAAAATATCATGGACTGTACTGTCTAAGCTTTCTTCTTCTTTGATAGGTTCTTCTTGATATATAGTTACTTCTTGTTGCAGATAATGTTCTTCAATATATGCTTCTGGGATGACAGCAAGATCTATATCTATAAAATATTCAGTTGGTTCTGCAACAGATACTTGAGGTACTTCAAATATTTCTCAAGATAAGTGTAGAGGTGATTGATAATTAGGGTTGTTGGTTTCATCTTGGTAGGAGGGTAAGCTAGAAAGAGATAGAACTCAGTGGATAATATGTTGTTTTTGGTAGCTGAAGCTATAAGTATCATCTTGTGATTGTTGTCGTATAGGAGTGCCTAAGTTTCCAAAATATCTGTCATATTGTTCTAGTTCTTTGTATCCAAAACTATAGGCTAAATTGATATAGTGGTCGAAGACAGTTTGGTATTCAAAGTTGATAGCAGGTAGAGTAGTGAGAGTAGTATATTTTTGAAGCAATGCAAGAGCAATTTCTCTAGAGTCTTCTATATTTCTGTTATATCAACAACTAAAAATAATATCTCTAATATTTGTACGAATAGAAGGTCTGTCTCGGATTATAGTAAGGTGTGCAAGACTAGTGGTGGTTTTGGAAGTATAACTATATGTGCTATAAGTATTGGAATACTAATTCCAAAATCTTCCAAAAGGTGTACGAAAAAAAATGTAAGGGCTAGTTCTAGATGGTGATAACAAAATTGACAAGAAAGGTCTAGATTTAAGGTTTATAGAGTAGTAAAGGAAAAAGCAGAGTTTTGTTGATGTTCATGCTTGTAGTTTATAATATATTTATTGTGCAATTCAGTGACTCTATCAGTCATAGAGCAAAGTTCAAATGCTAATTGCTAGCAGAAAGAGAAAAGAAAATAAAATAATGTTCTTGAAGTTTGATCCTTACGCCTACACTTTGGCTTGTAGGGAATCTGTCAATTATACTTTAGGTTGGATCCTTATATCTACACTTTGGCTTGTGAGAAATCCTTCAGTTATTCTGAAAATGTGTTCAGGTACTAGCTAAATAAATCTTTGGTGGTGGGGGTTGTTATCCGCAATACTCAATTCAATCTGGAATAGCTATCTTCTGATAAACAGCTAATAATCAAGAGAGGTCTGGAATAATATTGTTGGTTAATAGTTTTAAAATATTTTTCATTAAGAGGCACCAAATGTTATAGTACCGTGGCTTTCTTAATAGCAGTACTATAACAATAGTGTGGCTACAGAGATCCTTCACAGGTTTATAGCGGTATCCAACAGGTAAGTATAATTTCTATTACAACTAGAAACTATACCCTTCTGTCTGTAGCAGTTTGAACAAACAATAGTTTATAGATAAAATATATATTTTATTAAAGAGAATAAGATAGACTTTCCTTAGATTCCTATTCTTAAAGAATTCTATAATATTACAAGAGAGAATTTAGAAAAGAGAAAAGTCTAGGTCTAAGAGGTGGACGGTGCAGGTCTAATATTAATTTAAAAAAATTTACATCCTTTTTATATCTTTAGAGCTAATTGCTAATTGTTGCAGCTAAGCATAGTTTACTTAGTGCTAAGTATAAAGTGTAATGCTAATTATTAATTACTAAGCGTAATCACTAATTATTAATTACTAAGCGTAATTGCTAATCATTAATCGCTAAGCGTAATTGCTAATCGCTAATTATTAATCATTAAGTGTTAAGCATGATACATGTCTGTTAAATTCTATTCTAATAATAATAACTAAATAATACTAGATAATAATAAAATAATAAAATAATAAATAATAAAATACAATTTTGAAATAATAAACTAATAAAATAATAAACTGTTCTATAACTACAACTCTTCCTGATGATCACTTGTATCAAACTTATTACTAACGAAAACAGAAAACTTTTGAAGAAAGTAAAAGAGACAACTATACAAATAATGGTTTTTACAGAGGTTCAAGAATCTTCATGTTTTGCCTAGACTCCTCTGTATATTTAGCAAGCAAATTAAAAATGTTCTTGTGCAAGATAACTAACAGATAGTAGTGCTCTTGCACAAAAAATTTTAATAAAAGTATAGCTTCTGCTAATGAAGTGAAAAATAGCTGGTCTAAAAGAGAACAAAAAGCAAGTTTTCAACACACTCTCTATCAAAATTTAAGACTACTTGCAAACCAAAACTTTCTACAACATACTACTTTTCGCTCTTTACGAAATTTCACAAAAAAGTGAGAAATCTGGCGAACCCTATCAAAAGATTGACAACAACAATCGCTGTCAAAAAAAAAAGTCATGTACAGAAGTACATACTTACTTTGGGATAAATAATATATGATCGTGTTATCTCAAGAGGTTGCGGTTTTATACCAAGATTACTAGGTCGTTAACTTTGTCCAGAAATATAACGTAAATATATTGCAGAATGCTAGATAAAGACTCATTGAAACTGCAAGAGAAATTTTGAACTTGGATCTCTACTCAAGAATAGATATTTTATATATTCTAATATAGGCATAAATAACTAGCGTAGAGTTTAAACTAGTTTTTAGTAGTACTATATAATTTTTATAGTCTGGCATAGGCTTTATTCCTTAAACTATCCAGTTAAGCAAGCAAATTTGCTTGCTTAAATTTTATAAATTCATATTTAATCTATTTTTTTTAAAAATAAAAATATTTTATAATTTTTTTTTTTAAATAAAAACTATAATTATATACTATTTAAAACTTCTTTTTATTTGCTTAATATTTATAAAAAATTTGAAGTTGCTTATAAAAGAAAGGATTTTACTAATTTAATATCTGGTGTTTGAAATATGGGTTTGTGTAATATGTAAATCAAATTAATTTTTATTAAAATAAACAAATAAATAAAATATAATTTAGCTAATATTAGGGTTAGTATTGGGAACTAATATTGGGGCAGGTTATAGTTTATACTAAAATTTTGCAAGAAATTTTTTTTCTTAAAGCCCCAAGGATGGTTTCATATACAAAATTTTAAAATATCATTGATTTTTTGTTTTTTGCTTTATTTTTGTTGTACAAAAAAATGATCTCTAATATGTATTTAATCAAATATTTTAATTGGCTTTTCTATTTGTTTGTGTAATCAAATGTTAATACACCTAGTATCCAAATAGAAATTGTCTAAAAAAAAAATTTATAATTTTTTAAAAAAATTTTAATTTTAAAAATTTTTTTCTGTTTTTTCAGTTTTATTTAATAAAATTATAAGCTTTGACCCCCTATTACCTTAATCCAAAATTGTAGACAATTTAAAATTATACTACTTTTATTATTAAAACTTTTATAACTTATTAAGCAAAATTTAAACTTTACTTAGTAGTAACTAAAAAATTTTTCTTCAGAAATATATAAAATTTTAAAAAACTTTTTAAAATTTTAATAGTAAAACTAAAAAATAAGTTTTATTAAAAATGTAATATCTTTATCAAAATTAAAGATAGAATAATAAAATTTAAATATATTATATATAAAAGAAATATCTTTAATTTTATTTAATAAATAGGGGGTCAAGCTTAAACAAATTTTAAGAAAACTCAAAAAAACTTTTTAAAAATAATTTAAGTGTGCAAATTTGCTTGCTAGATGGTTTAAGGGATAGTGCCACCCTTACTTTTTTTTCTTTTATTTTGTTTTTCTTTATATTTGTTTTTTTTTTGGTTTTATTGGTTTAGTTAGGTTGGACTTCATTGCTGGGTTTATTTTTTTTTGTTTTATCTTGTCTTTTGAATTTGTGTATATGTTTTTATTACTAAAAAGAAAAGTCAACATCATGGCAAATAGTTTGTAGTTACTAGCTGAGAATAAAAAGAAGGACCTTAGTAGGCTAAGAACCCAGATGAAGACTAATAACTACTGAGACAAGCCATGTTAGACAAAAGCTTGATGAGCCATAGATTTGGTAGATTAGTATAGCTAAGAGAGAAATTTTTGTAATTTGTCGAATAGTTTTAATCTCAAATAAATGATAGCAAACAGCCGAATTATAAAAAAAATAAACTGTTCTATAACACTATCAAAGAAAAAAGTGCTATAGTATTTCAATTATATTTTGTACTAAACATAATCTATTTAATTTATTAAGAATCATTTCTAGTATAAACTATAATTGAAATAGAAAGATATCAATTGCCTAGATAACTTATTTATACTTTTTGAAAATATAATATTTTACTAATAAAAAATTTCTACAAAAATTATTTTTCATTTCGAATAAATGTTATATTTACTATATATGCAAAAATAATCAAAAATAATTAGTAACCCCAAGAACTTTACTTAGAAAAAAAGTATAATTTTTTAATAAATATTTAGTAAATAATTATATAAATAAGTTTATACTTTTAAAAAATAGAATTTATAAATTATATATTTGATATAAAATATTTAAAATAAGTATTATTAAAAAAAAATTATAAATTTTATTTAATAAGATTTAAAAATTTTTTTAATTTTTTTTTTTATATATTAAGATGACTACTTGGGGGTTTGGCACAGTTTATTAACTTCACAGGTCAATTATCAGGATACCAAATAGGCATCTCTTGACTTTGTTATATCAATAAGAGTACAATTAATCATATATACGACTTTAGTTATTGTATATTTAAAGGTTCTGCTATATTTATTTCTATCTATAGTTATCTATCAATTGCTATATCTAAGATCTGCCTGTGGATCCCCTATTTAAACTCTCTGATCAACTTAGTATTGTTAAATACTTTTTCTGAAAGAATTCCTACTGCTAAGGCCTTTTAGGACTACTTTATTCTTGTGGTAAACCTACCAGAGTGGTCCATGTCCCACATATATATTATCTAGATTTTTCAGTAACTTATGCCCCAATCTAAAAACTAGTACCGTATATTTCCGAAAATAAGCTACATCTGAAAGAAGCTACCTTCTTTTTTTGAAAGAAAATTATAAAATCTTCTTATACCTGAAAATAAGCTACTATACGATCGCCAGTAGTTATCCTATAGTAAAGTCGGAATTTTACTAAGTAAATCGATATAGCTTATTAAGTAAAAGTTGTTCAGGAGATCAAAATACATATATCCTGAAAGTTTCATGCAAATCAGATAATCTTTTATTAATACATTTTTGCATGTTACGTTCACAAATTTTTTAAAATTTCTTTAATATTTCTTTGAAATTCATATTCGTTAAACGTAAAAATCGAAAGTCAATTAATAAAAAATTATCCGATTTACTTGAAATTTTCAGAATATGTGTATTTTGTTCTCCTGAACAAACTTTACTTAATACATGTCATCGATTGTCTTAATAAAATTTTTCGGAATTGCACAAAAACCGATTATATCCAAAAATAAGCTACTATTGGTTTTTTGTATTCAAAATCGTCCAAAAAAAGGTAGCTTATTTTCAGAAATATACGGTACTTGCGGTTTTTATCATCACTACCATTACCTACTCTCTGCTTTTACAAGGTTCATTCTGATCCTAATACCCATTTTAAACCAGCCCTTATACTGATCTCTCCCTAACTACCAAACTAGTTAGCCCAGATAGATTGTTGTATCTAAGCTCTAAATGCCTTCTGGTTTTACTTTCTAATTCTGTAGCATAGGACCTTTTCCTTCAGTACAACTCTGGTGATCAGGTTGGTGGACTCTTCTTGCTCTAGGGTTATTTATCTAGTTCTTTGATCTCTGATTTTAATTTTTCATAGTATTGTCAAAGATCTTCACTACTCTTAGCTCAGGTTTTGCCAAACGGGTTTTAAATATTCTGGTTTCTTGGATTTGGATCGCTTTAAAGCTTCTATTTTGAGATAGTAGTACCAAGATTACAAATAATATATTCAATCAAATGTTGAATAAATATTACTGAAACACAGGCCTATTTTTTGAAAAATATCTCTAGTAAAAATCAAACTTTAAACCTGCTGCTTGGGGGTGACAACTTAACTACTACTCTATATCACACATACTAAAAAATTTTTTTAATAATATTAATTAAATACCAAATTATTTAATTTTTTTTTTTTTTTTTTTTTTACTTTTTGATAACCTTGCTGGTGATCTTTTATTTTTTTTTCTTAAGCAATCTGGTTTACTTTATTTAGAGAAAAACTAAATATTTTTATATAGGTAATATATCCATACTAGTTATACTATTTCAACCAAAGATAAACCTTATCTAGTTTTATATATACAGCTTACGGTAAACTATTAACTATTATGTTATATTTAGATGCGATCTGTCATAGCCACACTTGATCTCTTCTAGAGATCTGAAGATTACATCAGACTTATTTTTTCTAGAATCAATAGTTGGCATGTAGCTAGCCTTGTCAGAATTCTCATCCTACAATAGAGTACTGCCAATCTGATGATACTTTCTTATAGAAAGAAAAAAAAGAAAAAAAAGATATATAAAAAAAGGGGTATACAAAAAAACAATTACATATATGAAAATGGGTACTAATGTAAAAAGAAGTTAAAAACAAAAATAAAATCTAAAAAAAACTATCATTAGAGAAAAGAAAACCTGCTAACCAGATAAAAACTTCTAACTATATAGAGTAATAAACTACAGTTGATACTGTCTAAATACATACTGCATACTGTCTAAATGCATAATTTTTTAAAAAAAATTAATAGTAATATGGATTTAGATAGCTAATTTTCTGATATCTGATTGGTTAATACTGTATAAATACATAAAATTAATTTTTTTGTCTTTCCCGACTGTATGCATTTAGACAGTATCGACTGTACTTATATTATATTGTTGCAAAAATTATGACATAAAAAAAAAGAAAACAAATACACTATAACTCATGCTCAAGACTAAAAATTATATACAAATAGCTACAGAATATTTGTATATCTCATTACACTTTGCTTGGCTCTTTCAGTTAAATCCATATCATTATTCAAAAATATAAAAACTTTAAACTCTACATGTCACTATTTGGCAACTGCATATATTTGTATGTCCTGTATAACCTGACACATAAAATATCCAATTGGAGTATTTGTCAGTTACTAATATTTGCTAATACTGTCTATTTTACATGTGTTATTTCATTATTATATAGGTTTCTGATATAGAAGTAGTAAACAATACCAATCTTTTGAAGAGGATATGTCAAATTCTTTACTTTTTGTCAAAAAAAAAGGCCAAAAGTTTCGAAAGAAAGAAAATTTTCATATTTGTGAGTACCTAGACCAAGAAGAATATTTCCAGATAACATTTATCATACTAACAGCTTCTAGTACTTGTGTTAGAAAGTTTTTTACCACTACTGTTACCAAAATAAATTTTTTGGCTTGAATGCCAAATGTGTAGGGAGTCTACCAAAGAAGAGAAGCTTGACTCAAGACACAAACCAGCATAAATATACCCGCTTCTTGATATTTTACGTATATAGCCTTTGTCAATAATAGCATCTAATAGGATCTACAAATATTTTAAGGCTTTTAGTTTTTAAAGCTTCAAACTGCTTTTGGTATGGTTTTGGTACAAGTGATCATTAAAAAGAGAATATTTTTTTTTTGGCTGGTAATTTTTTATTAAAATTATTATATAAGTATATTATATAATATTAAGCTTAATATCTAGGCTCAACATCTTTTAGCTATCTCATAAGTATCTAGAAGCAGTCTGCTATACTAGTCTGAAATAGTTTTCATAACCAGAAAGCTAATATCAGATTAGCTATGCAAGCCATATTCAAAGAAAATTATTTAATTTTAAACCCTTTTATTATATTTAAAAAATAAATAATATTTAACTAATTAACCAAAATTTATTTAATTAAGATTTTTTAATAAAATTTAATTAATTAATAATTTAATTAATATTATTTTTTAATATTTTTTATTTAAATTTTTTATTTTTATATTTAATAATTTAATATATATTATTAAATTAAAAAATAAATTTTATAACTTTAAAAAAATTTATTTATTAAAATTTTATATAATTAAATATTTTAATTTAATTAGTTAAATTATTTAATTAAGAGTTTAGGTTCTATAGCTTATTGGTTAAGATTTCAAACCTCTACAAACAAGGTCAATAGTTTAAGTCAAGCTGGAAACAAATTGAATAATTTGTTTCTGTAACTTTTAGGGGCTATAATTGAATGCAGAGCCCTGTGGCTAAATTTAAATACAAGTATGAAGCTAGAATAAAAATTTCTAAAAGGAGACCAAAATATAAAGTATTGGTACTATGTATAATTGTAATATTACAAAAGATTGCAGCTATAAAGATTGCATGAATAAGTCTTTAAAAGACAAGACAGCACCAATATTCTTGTATCTCTAGATTTAGCAATATCAATATTCCTATATTCAACTTGTGGGGTATTTGTTTAAAAAGGTGATCAATAGATTGTGTAAATAAGTCTTTATCTAAAAAAGAAGATAAAAGTACTTGCTTGGAAAAGTGATTATTGTAACTAAAGTTGGAAGTAGTGAGAAAAGTGGTAAACATGTAGACAGTTTGTGGTAAAAGATTAGCCTTATCAAAATTAGAAGCATCTCTAGTAATGCAGAATAAAGATACTATAGAAGATAAAGTTTGTAAAAGTTGTCTAATATTCTGTATACATATAAAAGTACTGAATTGGGCTCTAGTTACACCTATATGATGAACAAGTCTAGGATTTACTAACCTCTAGAGTTTACAATAACAAATAGTAATACAG
>CAJVQC010000893.1:0-11398 GCA_910592285.1 Racocetra persica
TAAACATAATTGCTATTGTAGAGTGTTTGATTTTTGGCCAATAGAATTGACCGCCTGTGTCATGTGACTTGGCATGCATTTTGCTTTTTGGCATGCCCATGCCCTAGGGCATACCTATGCCCTCTGGAGCATGCCTATGCCTCTGTGTCTCCAACTCTATCTACAATGCCTGTTTTTGGGGAAGTAGTTGAGTGTATTAATATGTAGTTGCAAATTGATAATTTGAATTAGATATATAAGAAGCAGATATTTTATTATAGATTTATGTATTTTTTATAAATATTACATGTGAAATTCTGTTTATGTATCAAGAATTAATAGTTTTATTATATGAAAATTTTTAGATACTGGATAATTTTATACTAAGTTAAATGTTCTTTAGTAATTTATTTAAATAATCATATAAATTTTGCGAATAATATACTAGTATAAAGAATAGTTTAGTGAATTGTTTTTTTGATTCAAATTTTTTAAGTGCCAATATTATTTATTCTGAATAGTCTGAAAATTCTGATTGGTTCTGAGGTGCGGACAAATTGTTAGAAGTAGAATTGGGATTGATATTTGTATATACTGTTAAAATATTTATACTAATATCTGTTGAAGATGTTTCGAGCATTTTTTCTTTATCTAGGTGCGGTTCTTTTAAGGTAGTATGTACGGTAGAAGTTGAGGAGTTTCCTGAAGTTTTGGTGTAATAAGGTAATAAAGAAATTGTAATAAGATAAGGAGTAAAAGTATAATTAATTGTAAAGAAAATTAATAGTATTGTTATTTTTGTACCTTTAATTTAACTTAGTATAGCCCATAGATGATTAAATCTCATGTCTTCTGAGTAAGAATTAGGAGCATTTTGGTTTGAACTATTTTCACATGATTTTTTTATGATGTGTTTTTATAGAAGTTGTTGCTGGAGCTCAGGTGGGTGTTGAACTTTTCAGCAATTCTTTCAAGTTTCTCTTGTCTTCTATGTTTATTGTAATTCATTGAGTTATTATTAATATCAGTAGCTAAATTAGCATTAGATGAAGAGCTATAGTAATTCTATTCAATTGTTTCACATAGGATGAATACAGATCATGCAAGAGAGACAAGTTCTCCACCAACTGAAAAAATTGTGTGACGAGTAGTTGCATCTGCAACATTGGTATGTAGGTTGTGAAGTGGGTATTTGCAAAGGATAGATAAGGAAGATTGGTTTCTGGTTACACTATTATAAATATCTCTTTTTAATCGAAATATACCTTGCCTATTTTCTGTTATTGCAGGATCTTGAATCAGAGTTGTGAAGAATCCAAACGCAGGAGCAATTAGAAGATCATAAATAATGGGATCGTCACCAAGAGAGGAGATGTTTAAAGAAACATATTGGTTAAATGTTATCTGTATAAAGGAATATAATAAATAAAAATGTTAAATATATTTAAGTAATTTATACTCAATAAACTCGTCATCTCCTGCTCTGTAAATTGCAGTTCCGGCAGTATATTTATTAGCAATTGAAACGTCTTTGATAAAAGATACTGCGCAGAACATAAAAGCTATTTTTTAAAGCAAAGTTAGGTTATTATGTATTTGCAGAATTTTTTTTTTCTTTGTATTATAACGAATTGTAATTTTTTTTTTGTATTATTAACATCTTGTCAAAGTAGTAACTTATTTATATTAATTTTGATACAATTTTTTAGCCAATATTATTGTATTATATAATTAGATTTAGAGGCTAGTTTGTTAGACTATTTTTTTTATTAGTAATAATTTTTTTGTAATCGATAAGATTATAGAAAAAGTAACTGCGATTAATAATACACGACAACTAATATTATTTATAGGATTATAGTTTGTATATATAAGATAGAAAATATCTAAATGACACATAATAGTAAGTTTTTTTATTATTACATTTTTCTTTCTAGCGTTATCTATGACAGAAGCTAAGCTCGAAAGTGATGAATTAAATTAAAATAGAAGTGTATAAATTTATGATATTTTGGAAATTATGATGAATAGAAAAATATGACAAAATTTATGAATTTACTTAATTTAGTTAAAAATTATTAGATACTAATTCATAAAGAGTAAATTTGTTTATGACAGATTTAATTTTAAAGCTAATCAGAATAGAATATTATTAATATGATCGTGGGTTAGCAAATTTGATGAATTTCTAAAAAAAAAATTTTTAATCTTTATCTTAGTACATTACGTTAGTTATTACTGATATATACAAAGATCGATTTTAATGTGAACTTTGCTATTGTTATATATTTATGACTAGATTTGCTACGTATAAAACAAATAATCAGATTAGATAATTACTAGTTAGTTTTTTTTTCTATACTACGTATTCAATAATAAGTAACAGTTATTTGATTTTCTGATTTTTTTTTTATATAAAGACCTTTTATTCGATAAGCGAGAATATTTTTTGAGCGCATCTCTTTTAAGCGTGCAAGTCGAAATAGCACTATGATAAATTCGTACTCTGAGAGTAGCAAGTATTTTTTTACAATTGTTTTTATTTGTATAACTTAAAATTGCTTTATAAAGCAAGTTGATTTTTTCAAACTTTTCTAAATCAAGCAAATTGATTTATACTAACATCGTACTATTGCCTCTAAAAAGGAATTTACTATTGCACAATGCTCTAATAATTTTAGCATAGTGCTAACATGTGTAGTGAGATTATCATCTGCTGCAATAGATCATAAACGTATATTCATATGTAATTAATAATATTCGAAATATTTCGAAATTATTTTTGAAATTTTTTGAAATTTTTATTGAAAATTTTTGAAAATATTATTTTTCAAAATATTTCGAAATTTTTTGCACATATTTTCGAAATTTTTTCGTAATATAAATTTTTTCGCAATTTTTCGCACCTATAAATTTGCTAATGATATTTGATCATTTTCTTATATATTTTCTTTTTTTTTTTACTTTTTCTATTTTTATTTTGCCCTTATCACTTTTTTTTCTTTTTTACTTCTCTACAAGAAAGTATTATCAGATTGATAATACTCTATTGTAGAGTGGTGATTCTTACAAGGTCAGTGCTTTTATCTGTTAATATCCATAGTTCATATTTTTAGTAAGTTGAAATTCCGAAAGAAAGAAAATTGTCACTTAGACAGGTCACTTCTGGGTCATACTCTAGTATAAAATTTTTGGCTTTAGCTGTAGTTTTACTGTAATAATGAGACAAATCAAGAGAATCTTTATTTATACAGAAATATAATAGTTTAACGATTTGTATATAAGCTTAGCTAGCTGAGAGTATTTTTATAATCTACTTCTAATAAATAAAATAAAGGTAAAATTGCTGAAATAAAAAAAAAGAAAGACAAAAAAGAAAAAAAAAATACAAGTCTGATAAAAGAAAAAACAAGCTACAGAAATAAAGTTGAAGCTAGATTCAAAATAAAGCAAGAGACTTTAAAAACAAAGAAAAGCTTAACAAAAGCAGTATAACAAAGCAACTCTGAAAATATTAATATATCAATTCAAAAAGTCTATTGAAGTAGCTATAGCAAACTAGTATAAGAAAGAGAAAAATCTAAGAAAACAAAGAACAAAAGAAATTCAGATCAAAATATTAAAAACTTTATAGAAGAAAAACTTTAAACAAGATTAAAGAGGAATCAAGACTCAAAAACTCCTTAACAATTCCAAAAGATTGAATAATAAAAATAATATTATAATATAACTAGTCATTATATAGAAAACCAGCTTTATGTATAATAACAATCACATGATATCCACATATTACAATGACTATACAACCAATACATAAAAAATTTTTAATTTTATTAGTAAAAATTTATATTAACTGAATATTTTAAACTTTATCTATATAATTGTTACACAAAATTTTATAATTTGATTGAGTAAATTATAAAATATACTAATTTTATTAATATTTTTATATATTTTAATTTTTTATAAATGAATATTCTATCTAAATGAATACAAAATTAGTCCACCGACCATATTCATTTAGACAGGTTTGACTGTATTTAAATCTATTTATTTATCTTATTTATTTATTTATTTAACTACATATAAGTTATCAAAGTTATAATAGTATAAGTTATCATGCATAACATTATTATGTATATAATCATTATATATAAATCATTATACATATGATCATTATACATAAATTGTTATACAATAGTATAGTTAGTAAGAGATGTGACAAAAATCAGGTAATTTTTTAGAAAAGAGGGTAAAAAATTTAAAATTATATATAAAGACCTGATAAAGATATATAATAAGAGAAAAGAGAAAGAGTAAACTTCTGATAAAAAAAAATCAGGTGATAAATAATACTGCCCTAATAAATCTCAAACTAGAGATAAAAATAGTTTAATAAATAGAATCTAAAAATAGATAAGTATTAGTAAAAAATATATTATAAAAACTTATATAAAAAGAACTTATAGAGACAGATTTTGATGCCTCATATACTTATCTGAAAAAAAGTTTAAAAAAAGTTCTCTTAAAAACCTAAAAACCTATTTTGATATATTGTTTAATCAAATAACTTAATTACACTTGGTGATAACAACAGGATTGGGTTGTTTAAGAGAATTAAAATTTTATGAACTATCCACAATTACACATATTTTCAAAACTAACAGATATTAATTTAGATGTTTAAACCTAATCTGAAATCATGTTTACTTTATTTAATGCTTAGAAACTATATTTAATTTATCAAACCTTGATATAGTATCTAGTCTATATGCTAAAACCTCTATTACTGCTACTCAAAGACCCTGCCAACCTGATATATGAAGTAGAAAAATAAGTGCAGAAGATCTTATCAATCTTGAGATACATAATTTAGAAGGATATTATAATAATTAATCTTTTACTATTTACTATAATTTATCTACGCTTTATATATATAATGTCTGATTGGAAGAGAAAGAAAAAAAAGCTAAAGATCAAATAGTGGTATCAGATTCTGATGCAAAACTAATCTTGCTATTGCATAATATTATAGATGATAATTTATATAAAAGCTCAGATGAATATATAGATCGATATATTTACCAAAAAGCAGAATGAACTTACATATATAAATATCAAAGATTCTAAATTATTACAAACCCTATTGCGAAACTATTAAGACCAAGAACCTAACTCAAGATAATCTCTTTATTCAAGTTCCACAAGTTCGCTTTGAGGTTCAAAGTCTATTGCCACAACAATATTTACTAATTTCTGTTAGAATACTACTATCTCAAGATTAATATATTAACAACTATAGATGCTCTTTAGTTCAAAACCAACTACTCCAAAATTCTCCTCAAGCTAGATTACCCCAACCCCATCACAAGGTCTGAATATTAGCAATATAGACTCTATAAACCAATTATTTTTAGTGTATAAATAATCTCATACTTGCTTTAGAGAATAATACTAGCTATCCACCTTGAGAATCAAAAGTTGTGGAGTTTTTAACATTTGGAAGTAGAAACCAAGACCCTTTTATCTGGCTAGATAGCTTTGATAAAACCTGCATAGCCAACTATATTTTGAAGATAAAGAGGTTCGATATTTTACTTTCATATCTAAAAGTGCTAGCATATACTTGGTAGAAAAATATTGTGCATACAGTATAAGGGCTGTGACAGATATTACATAATATCCATTTACTATAAAAGTACCCCTCCCTCCTACATAAGACGATAACTCTGATTGGTTGACAAAATAAATATAATACAGATCTGTAAAGATATATAACCTTAGCAAATTTTATGATATCTTGTGATTTAGTAATTAAAAACTCGATGATTTTGATACCATTCGATTTGTCTCAATGAGACGGATCTAATGATACCAAAATTATCGAGTTTTGACCACTGGATCATGAGATAATTGTATTTAAATAATTTTTATAAATATCTAAATAACTTGTCAACCAGTAATCCAAATTTAACGATTTTGGTACCATTCGATTCCTCTCAATGAGACTATTCGAATAGTATTAAAATTGTTAAAATCAAATTACTAGTTCGCGAGATATTCACAAAAAATGTTTTGTAGCGCAGTTCTTTACAGAACTAAATTTCTTTGTAAATATATAAAACTGCGCCGCAAAATATTTTTTGTGAATATTTTGCAAACCAGTGATTTACTTTTAACAATTTTAGTACCATTCGAATCATCTTATCAAGAGAAATCAAATGGTACCAAAATTGTTAAATTTGGATTACTTTTAACAAGTTATTTAGATATTTATAAAAATTATCTAAATGCAATTATCTTATAATTCAGTAGTCAAAACTCGATGATTTTGGTACTATTCGATCTGTCTTATTAAGACAAATCGAATGGTACTAAAATCGTTGAGTTTTAATTACTAGATCATAAGATATCATAAAATTTGCTAAGGTTACAGATCTTTGCAAATCTGCATTATATTTATTTTGCCAATATTACATTATATATAATTATATATATTATATATATGTAATGTAAAACTTTGGCTTACCTCTCACCCCTCTAAGATATTATGTAATATCTGTTACAGCCCTAAGTATAACATAATTAATTTCAGCTCCAATACTCTTTTATTCATTTATTTGAATACCAATTCTGTACTATATATTAACAAAACTGGTAGACAGCAAAATTAAGATCTTGCTAACAAGGATTAGAAGAAATAGTAAATGAAAATTATGATAAATTGAAATGATTATACAGAAAGGCAGATCTTATGAATTAGTATTTACAAATCGATCGAATTTACTAATTTATCGATAGCTTGAGACAAGAGCTAAGAGAACCTGTAAAAATAGAATATTTAATGATTCTATAACAAGCTTTGAAGAAAACCAAAACTGTGAAAACCACCTATTCAAGTTGGGGCTCTTTAAGTTCATTTTCTTTAAGAAAAAGTTATTTATATCGAGATGCTTTTATAAATAAAAAAATAAGTGAAGTTAAAAAGGCTGTTTCTAAAATAGTACAGAACATGAAACTGCTAATAGAAAATTAAAATAAAAATAAAAATCCAACTAATTCTTTGCCTAATACACTCTGGCTCAACTTTGTGTAAACATATTCTATTAATACTAATAATTATTTCGAGTATGGAAATTACAGTCATCTAGAAAAAGAATGTTCTATATAATTAAAAAGAACTCCTAATAATAATAATAATAGTAGAAACCAAAGCAAAATAGACTGTCAAATAGAACGAATAGTCTGAATAGTAGCAATTTTAGCTATTCTAATAATAATTGACCAGTTAATAATAATAATAACCTGATTAATAATAATAGTAACTATAATAATCAAGGTAAAAATAATCAAAATCAAACTTACTTGTCTATTTTAGTGAAAGAACTTGCTAATATCATTGATACAGTTATTCAAGAATATTTAAACAGATAAAAGCTACTTTTCGCAAAAGTGAGAGTGCCAAAAGAATAAATGTTAAAGATCATTCTAATAAAAAAACAATTTACCAAGTTATTCAACATCTAGTAATATATCAAAAAAGTTAGTTTTAAACAATAAAATAGAAATGCTAGATATTTCTAAATTGTCTGTAAAAGTGATATAAACAAAAGCTTAGTATTATATGAATTTTTGAAAAAAATTAAAAAAGATATAAATAAACTGTTGGTAAAAAACTTAGTCAATATATATAGGCAAAGAAGACATCTATTAGAAGTAGCAGAAAACTTACCTATACAGATAAAAAGAGTAGATATACCTATCGATATTGAAATTACAAAAGCCTATAATTATGCTATAATTGTAGAAACTGATTAGGTAACAAAAATAAAAAGAAAAATCAATTTAAAGGATAAAGCCATAAAGTATAAGTAGAATAATAATAAATACATAATACCTCTTACCTGTTGAAAAAAAATAACATATGAAAAAGGAAAACTAATATCTTTAAAAGATATAGATAACATGATAAAGAATAATATTAATAACAAAAAGTATAAGCCTAATAGAACAGAAGAAAAAAAAAGTTATATCATAATAGAACACAAAAGTAAATTACTTTCTAGAGATTGATAAAAGTTATGTTAATATAAGAAGAATATCTACAAATATAAGAAGAGATTTACACTGATATTAGATTGAGAAACTTGAAGTGTGATAATAAAAGTTTGAATATTGGATATTAGTGCAAAGAAATTACAACCTGTAAAAAAGACAACTGCCTAAAATATAAAAATATAGAAGAAAGTTTTGAAGTATTAGAATATTTAGTTGCCAAAATTGATAAGAAATTAGAGATACTCAAAATATTCAGAAAAACAAAAGAATTAGAAAAAAACCAAAGATGGAAGTCAAAAAAATTTTAAATAAAAATCAAGACTTATTTGCAGAAAAGTTGATACAATTAGAGAGAATAAAAATCGAATTATATCAAATTCAATTAAAAGATAAAGTACAACCAGTAAAACAATAATTTTACTAAGTATTATATATCAAAAGCAAATTTATAAAACAAGAAGTAGAACAAATATTAAAATATAATATAATACAAAAATCTGATAGATAGTGGAGTTCTTCTATTATACTAGTAAAAAAAAAGAACAGTAAGATCTAATTTTGCTTAAATTATCAAAAGTTAAATACTTTAATATAGAAAGACTTCTATCTACTACTGTGAATAGATGATATCTTAAGCTCATTGAATAAGTTATATGATTTTCTATGATAGATTTAGCTAGCGGTTATTGGCAAATAGAAATATAATATAAAAACTATGAAAAACTACTTTCGTTATGAAAGATAAACTACTGTATATAAATTTGTAGTTATGCAGTTCAGGCTAACTAATACTCCAGCCATATTTCAAAGATTAATAAATAAGGTTTTTTATTCTGTTAATAGAAAATTTGTGCTTGTTTACCTTGATAATATCAATATCTACTCACAAATATTCAATAAATATAAATGATATCTTTAGCAAATTTTTGAGCTTTTGAAAAATACTAGTCTATATCTTAATAAAAAAAAATATTACTTTTTCAAAAAACAACTATTATTTCTAGAATATCTTATAAATAGTGAAAGCATCACTCTAGACCTTCTAAAAATTGACAAAATTAAAAACTTTCTAATTTCTATCAACCTAACTGAGTTAAAAGACTTTATCGGTTTAAGCTTGTATTATAAAAAATTTGTAAAAAATTTTTTAAGAATCGTCTATTCACTAAACATGCTGCTAAAGAAAAACAAACTATATAATTGAAATGACATTGTCAAGAAACCTTTAAAAAATTAAAGTAAAGGCTAAAATAGCCTCATTTTATATTATTCTAATTTTAACAAGCCCTTTATCTTGTATACTAATACTTTGTATATAGGCTTAGGCAGTATTTTAGCCCAAAAAGATGACAGTAGCAAAGAATACATAGTGGCTTATGCAAGTAGAAGATTAAACAACCCAGAAAAAATTATTTTGCTATCAAAATAGAGTGCTTGACCACTATATAGGCTATGCAGTATTTTTATTTCTATATATATAATAAAGAATTTAAATTAGTAACTGACTATCAAGCTTTTAAACAACTCACAACCTACTAATAGATTTGTATAGTAGATTATAATTACTTTTTTTTTTTTTTAATATCAAAGTGACCTCATAGTCGGTTGCCTTTATTAGTTTATATACTAAGCTAATTAAAGTCAGCTACTACTCATTTAATACATAGTTTTAGAGAATACAACTAGCCATATGTACAACTTTTGATTGTCTATTTAAGTAGTCCGCTCAAAGATTCTACACTAGATACCATACCTACAGTATAATCCAACTAGAAGATTATCTATTTAAACTCTCTGCGCTGTTATATCTTTATTAGAAACCAATACCTGCTATAAGAAGTGCCCGATCTAAGGCTAATTTACTCTTGAGATAAACTTGCTAAAGCTTTCCATATCCACAATCCGGCTAACCTAAACTTCAGTAATTTACACCAAGTCTGAGGACAAGTATTTGTGAGCCGAGGCCATTACTATTACCTACTTCTGCCTTTGTAGAGTTTATCTAGACCCCAGTACACACTTTATAAACTATCACCGATTTTAATCCCAACAATCTTAAATTACCAATCCAGATAGCTCAGAAGGGCTGTGACCTGCTTCTGGTTCCCATGGTTAGGTTCTTTTCCTTCGGTTACTCTTCTGGTAGCCTGGTTGGTAGAGTGCCTTGCCAAACACTTTGGTCTTATTCAGTTTTGCCAGTTTTCTCGGTAACAATCCTTTACATAGTATTGTCAAAGATCTGTGCTACCTCTCTACTCAGATCTTGCCAAGTGTATTTTATTATTCTTTCTGGTTCTCTAGATTTACAATGATCCGGAGGCTTATTTGTATAACTTATATATCATACAAATACCCTATGATCTTCCAATCCTATTAGTGCTACCAAGATTACAGAGATCTTATTCCAACCATTAATCAGATAGTAGTAATGTCGTACAGATAGAATTTTTCGAAATTCGTCACTAGTGGGTTTCAAACTCTCTATCTAGCCAATATATCGCTTAGAAGTATGACAACTTAACTACTTCACTAAGTCACCACACCCATAGATTATAATTGCTACTGAATATTCTTATATAATTTGTT
Organism: Racocetra persica; assembly: GCA_910592285.1. Taxonomy (NCBI): domain Eukaryota; kingdom Fungi; phylum Glomeromycota; class Glomeromycetes; order Diversisporales; family Gigasporaceae; genus Racocetra; species Racocetra persica. The sequence goes on from CAJVQC010000893.1 coordinate 10,624, forward strand.
ATAGAAAAGATACTGCGTATTCTAATATAGATATCTTATTGAGAATTCTTCACAAGTCCTTATGAGAAAAAAAAAAGAAAAGAACCAAGCTAATAAAACAATTTTAAAAAAAAAATTTTTTTTAATAATAAAATAAAAGTTAATGTAGATATACCTGTAGAGTATATTAAATTTTTTATATTTATTATTTTGATTACAGTAATATTGTCTATCTAATTTGTTAAACAATTTAGTTTTTTTAATTTTTGATTTATGCTATTAGAAAATAACTATAAATAATATTATGTACCCTTATATAGAAACTCTTGACCCTCTAAACTATATAAAAAAAAATTAAAAATTCGTATATTTATATATAAAATTTTACAAAATCTTGATTATCTTGTAATCCAATAATCCAAATTAGATAAATTTGGTACTATTTGATTTGTCTTAATGAGAAAAATCAAAAGATACCAAAATTATTCAATTTGAATTATTGAATTAAAAGATATAGGCAAAAAACTATTAATTATATAGTAATTTTATATAAAATAATATAACTAATAGTTTTTGCTAATATTTTTTGATGCAGTAATCCAAATTGAATAATTTTGATACCATTAGATTTCTCTCATCAAGATAAATCTAATAGTATCAAATTTATCTAACTTAGACTACTAGGTTATGAGATATTAATATTTTTATAAAAAAATTGGGTTATTTTTCTTGACTCCCTTTTAATTTAGCAAAAAATATAAAAAAATATTATTTTGTAAAATACTCTCTTCTCTTT
>CAJVQC010000894.1:0-11397 GCA_910592285.1 Racocetra persica
ATGTATTTTATTAATTAATAAAGTTTTAATATTACTAATACCATCACCTTTAATATCTTTACTATATTCCATATTTTTATTATCAACTGTATCTTTACTATTATCAATATCTTTAATATAATTAATATCATTACTGTTACTAATATCATTTTCAATATCTTTCTCATTACTAATGCTATTATTAATATTATTATTAACCAAATTATTATTATTGTAGACACCACAGTTGTTATAATCATCATATAAAGATTTAGCCAAAAATAGTAAGTTTTCTTTATTTTCATTATTCACATTGTTGGTTAATTGAACCAGTTTATTATTTAGTACTGAGCTTATATGGTCTTTTTTTTCTAGCTATGCTTAATGGAGATTGGTATAAAAGCTAAGAGGCTTGTATTTTTCATCTAATGCAAGATATGTATAGTCATACCATTTATTTGATGATATTGTAGAAATTTGATTTAAACCGCAAATTTGATAGTGCTTTGATATAGATGCTTGATGCCTGCATAGTGTACCTATCAGGCTATATTCACATGTTTCAAGTTGCATGTCTACAAGGTATTGTACATTATAATCTTTACTGCTTCTATGCTTAAAGATTATTGAATCAAAACTCACAACTTCTATATCTTCTTTTGTTTTAATTTGCCAACCTGACAATTTAAAGCAAAGTGCAATAAAATAATCTAATTTATTGTAAGCAATGGCTAATAACTTATGAACATAGTAAAAATTCATTGTATTTATTATGAATTGATATATTTGTACAATATTATAGGCTTAAATCTGATAAAAAATAATTTCTTTTATAATCCGAATTTCGCTTTTGCAATATTATTTATATTATTATTGCGAGTTGGTAATTCTTGATAAAATGCCGTAGCCTATTCTCAACAATGATTCCAACATGCCTCAAACTAGGACTAGAAATTTAGATATTTTAAATAAATTTGACTTATAGTCAAATTTATATATTCTGAATTGAGAGTGGTTTCTGATTTTGTGAAAACTATTTTTTTTACATAGTTAATCAGGATTATATAGTTATCCTTATGAATATTATGTTTGCTATTCCAAAGCCATTGCCACATTGCTTGCAAAAAATAGAAGACACACAAAAGTAAAGTGGCCTTTACCCAGATATGACTTAATGCTGTTCTTTGGCTCTACAATCATCAGTTATAATTACTTGTGGACTAATATAAGATCTATGTTCTCTAAATATTGCTAATAGCATCCTATATTTTAATATATCTAATATCTTTTTTAAAGTTTCTGCCTTTTCATCTGATATAAAAATTGTAGCGAGAGGCAAACTACCAACAGGTGTGCTTGTAGAAATAATTGTTAAACGGGTATTAAGAGTATCAAGTCTAGTAGTTGTATCTATATAAACTAGTTTACTAGCTTGAGGTAATGTATAATAATATTTCATAAGATTCGTTACTATAACTAAAATAAATGGTTGTCTAGAGTTTTATTTGTTAGAGCAAGATATGGCTGCATCTAGATATTTTCTTTTTTATTGTTACTAAACTCAAATATTTCCTCTGCCAATTTATTAAACATATTTTTTTATTTGAGAGCCTACGGACTGAACACAAAATTTTTGGTAAAGATAATAAAAATCATTTTTATGTGGACAAATTGCTCTGTCTGCTAATACTTTTTCATTATTATCAAACTCCAATTGTAGTTGTTCTACATATATATGATAAGTGCTGCTAAGACTATGTATAGCTTTGAAAAGTTCAAAGAGGTAATTTTTTGTTAAGTCTGATACTGAATAGAAACTCATAACATAACTTGACTTAAGGGTGATTATGATAGAAGAAGATATTAACTATATATAGATAGGGTTCAGATTTATTACTCAACTATATACTAAGCACCGCTGGGCAATTAGTGTCTTGTTGTTGTGTGCTTTTTATATAAGTTTAATTTTCTTTTATTTTGTTATTATTAACAAAATCTTTATTATAGGTGCCTTGCTTTAGTTTCACAACATAACTATAGATACAGTAAAACTATTTTGAAAGAAGATAACGAACACCTTTAATAACTCTTCTTTGCGTTTCTTGTATCGTAACTTTGTGCAAATCTATAAATTCTTCTAACCATGTTTTAATATTCTTATATATAGTAATATTAACACAGAATTTAGCTTTGAAAAGTTAATCATATGCACCCAAAATTTTATATGCAGGTATTTTTTAAATGAGTTTATTATATATTGGTAATTTGAAGGCAAAGCTGTTGTAAAATATTTAATGTGTCCGTGTTATTATTTAAATCAGGTTTCATAATATGTGCAAATACAAACATAAAATTAAAGAAAGTGTAAAAAAAATATTGTCAAAGAAAATATAAAATTGAAGGAGAGTATTAAAAAAATATAAATCACTTCAATTATTCAAGTTTTATATTTATACAATTTATTTATTTTTTAATATCATTTTGATATTATCATAACAGGTTAAATACTGAAATTTAATATTGTGTTACTATTTTGTCTTCTAAATTCATTAATCAGAATATTAGTATAAGTGGTTAATAATATATTATTAATCAGCTTGTTAATACTCAGATAAGTAAACTTAGAGCAAAACTAGTAAATTTGCAGATCATCCAAAACTAATTGAAACTGAGATACTTTTTAAGAAATATGCCTATACAAAGCCAATAATTAACTAACTAAAACATAAGTTACTTTCAGAAATATAGTAAGCCAACATTTAGTTTTTTTTATTTGATTTATTTTTTAATACTTTGTTTAACAGTATGTATACTTATTTTTTATTTTTGTACTATGTTATCAGATTAAATTATCTATAACTAATGCTGAAAAATAGGAATCTCAATTTAAAATATGAATTTTGCGAAAATATGCTTATAATTCTTATTATCTAAACTTTAACCTATTGCAAAAAAATGCATTTCAAACTATTTTTTTATATTTGATCTTTAGCTGTTTCTAGTCTCAGCTTCATTATTTTAGTAAACTTATTTCTAATCGATTTGCAATTTGATCAGTTGACCAAAACCTCAATATTTATTGATTATTGTTTATAAAAATCACATTTAAAATAATTATATATTAAAAATACACAGAAAATCTAATAATTTGCATATACGTATATGTTATATTTGAATATAAATTATTCAGTTATATGGTTTTTTAAGTGCTTTATCTCTTTGTTTATAATATGTGACATGTTTTATATAGGAATCAAATTACAATAAAATTTTATATTTTACATATTATGCACTAATAGTTACTATAGTTACTTAGATAAATCATTAGGCAGTAGATATTATACAAACATGCACCCTGTGACTAAACTGAGCACTGATTCAAAAATTGTGATCATAATACCATCTAACACTAATTTTAATCGACAATTTTTTCTAACATTCTTACTCAGATTCTATTCACAGTTACTACTATGATATTGGAAGGTTCAGTGATCCTCAATTGTAGTTTTTCTATCATTTTATTAGATAAGATGCTCACAGCTATACCAGAATCTAAAATAGCGATTACAGGGTTATTTTTTATTTTTACATAGTAGTGGGCAGTGGTGGTTCTTCTATTCATTTGATTATGAGCAGCATTGGTTTGCATAGTCTAGAAAGATGCAACTGACAGTTCTAACAAAGTTAACGACCTCCTCAGTACCTTAGCTAACTTCTGTCTTTAATCTGGATACTGTAATATTTGTCTGACTGTTACATTAGCTTCTAGGTTCATAATATCTTTAGCCATGTCATATGATTCCAACTAATCGATTACAGAGAGGCCTCTCTTTCGTCAAGGTTTTGTAGAGGTGCTACTAGGGCTTGTAGTATTGGTTGCAAAGAGTTTATATTTATTGAAGGTAGAATTGGAGCTTCTAGTCTGGGGGAGAATATACTGATATCTTTACTCTGCTTTATCCTTTAATCTTTTAAAGCATCATTTTTTGGGCTTTTGGATAGAATATGATTGATAATGAGCTACAGAGATCACAAAGGCTTCTTCTTCCTCAACTTCAAGCTTATATTCTTTATCTATTTCAATTCTGCAAAAATTAACATTGCTGTGTCTAGATAGAATATAGGTGAGCTAGTTGGTTGAGTTATTTTGAGTAGATTAGGGCCAATTTTGATTCTAATTTTGGGTTCTCTCTGATATACAATAATGAAAGATGTGGTCAGGCTTACCAAATTTATAACAGACTAACCAAGATGAATCATAATTACTATTATTATGATTATGATAATTATTATTATTATTATTGTTATTATTATATGGGGAGCAGGATCTTGGAGCAGTTTCTGTAGACAAAATAAGGGCAGACATTAAGTTTTGCACTTGATGGATTAGGTTGTCAGATCCATCTCTAATTTCTTATTATTTTAAGGCTTCTTCTTACTTTTATTATTATAATATTCCCTAGCTTCGATTTTTTGAGCACCAAGTATAGCTTCTTCTGATGTAGAAGATTCAGTAATACTCAACTACAAGGCTGTCTTTGGCTTCAAACCTCCTAAGATCATTCGTACTATGTACGGTTGGGGCAACAAATGTTCTGGATCAACTCTTCTCAAAAGTTTCTTGAACTTGAATACATACAAGTCGATTTGCCTATTCTCTCATTGTGCTAGTGAATTTAATTCTACTTGCCATTTATGATGTTATTAGAGTGTAGCAAAGTATTGTATAAAGTGCAGGACAAAGCTTGCTTCAGGCTTATTTTCATTATCACAGAATTCCAACAGTTTTTAACTCATCATACTAGTTGGTAGCAATACCTTGCAAATACTCAGAGGCTATCTTGATCTTTCTTCTGGGAGTCTAATTATTTACATCAGCTGCTTGATTGAACAGTTTGACCCATTTGAGAAGATCTTCTTCTTTAGTACCAAAAAATGGTTCTATACATACTTAGTTTCATAAAAAGGGGCTCTTGGGGCAGCAGCAGTTCCAGCAGTAGCATCTCTGAAAGTGTTGGCTATTTCTCTTAAAACTGCCTAGAGATATCCTGGTTCTGATACAAATTTGGGTTTTTATTATTTCTACTATTATTTCTTTCAAGATATATGAGATAATCATTAACAGAAGTTTTACTTCTATCACTATATTCTGATAGTTGGTCTTCTTTATTCTCTTGGTTGGAAAGAAGGTTATCATTGTTAACTTGGCGAATGTCTTGTTGGCCTATAGTGTCTTTTTATTATTTATTTTTAAGGCGAGTTGCAATATATGGTAGTTGTAGGGTTACTTTAAAAGATCTAATTGTGAACTAGAAGAGGCGAAATCGATTTTTATTTCAAGGTTTATTTATATGGCCCTTTAGAGTTTATTTGTTGATTATTTTTGTTACAATAAGCTTTTTTTTTTCTTTATTATATATATATTTTTATTATTATTTTTTTTATATCATAATAATTACATATATAAGTCTTAGTATGTTAAAGATAATATATAATATATATATTTCAGTTTTTCAGAAGATACTAGTTTTTTTGTTTTTAGGTTGCTTTGATCAAATTAGTATCTATTCTTTTTTCTTTTTTTTTTGGCATTGTACTAATTCTTATTTTGGATTTTAGATTCTAGTTGACCAGTTTTATATCTGATAGTAATTACAATAATTACAACTTGTGAGAGGGACCAGAAAATCATAATATAATAGTGAGAATTGCGACAATAGTTTTGGGTAGACTCAATATGTTGGTCCTAAAATAAAACTTCTTAAAGAAACAATTTAATTCTCAAAAAAAAAATTATCACAAAGTAAACACAAGTGGATATAGTTCGTGTTCTACAAAAAGAAATCTAAAAAAACAATTTGGACTTGATATATTAGTCCTCAAATTCAGCAAACAAACTATTAACAATAAAAAAAAACTATCAAGGAGAGGTAGTCAGCATAGTTACAGTTCTAATTTCGAATCTCACAGTTATCACTAAATTGTCGTAGGCCAAATAAACCAACTCACACACACAAAACAAAGCAGTATCAAGGCTTTACCTAATAGTTTAGAGGCAGGAACGACTTCGTACAGTCTAAGACGATAGTTGAGTATAATTAAGACTAGGGTAATTTAGTATACTTAAAGAACATTATATTTTATTAACACAAAGAGCTTTATTTATTTATTATATAGAGGGATAGTTGTATACAGTTAATAATAATCTGATAATAATAATTAATGCAGTAATACTTTTACAAAAATGATTTGATCTCTTATGTATAACAAAACTACAGATCAAGAAAAGAATAAATTTGAAAATTCTAATCTATTCTCATCTTTTTTATTATACCACTATTGAACTTTAGCTTAATAATCTGTTCTAATCAAATGTTCTACTCCTTATATACAGCCTTTCTTATTGAGACATTCGACAGAATGGAAAAAAAAAGACAAGTTAAATGAAGGCTTCTATACTATCATAGTTCTTTACCCATCAATTCTATTAATTTATTTATTGACTCTTCCATCGATTCATATGCTTTTTTTCTTTCACAGCTACATCTTACCCAACAAGGTAATATTATCTTGACAAATATTCAATTACATGGATCTTTATTCCAACATTTGCACATCAATTCAGCATATTCTTTCGGTGTTCCAGGAATGATGGAAGGTCGAAGGCCACAAATAATATTGTTAGCCAAACATGGATCACTGTATCGGTCATTAAATAGAATACATCCTGCACTTATTGTCCACATTATAATTCCAAAAGAATAAATATCAGACTCTTGTATCTTGCAACCACCACAAAGGAGTTCAGGCGCAATGTATGGCAATACCCCCATGATTTTTTCTTTTTGATTCTTTGTCATATTGACCGGCCTACACGTTCTAAGATCAGAAATATACCAGTCATCAATCATAGATTCATTTAATAAAAGTATGTTGCCAGGATGCAAATCACTGTGAATCGATCCGTTTTCGACAACTCTATATATATCATATGAAATATCCCAAGCAACTTTTACTCTATCTTTCCAACTCATTATTTTATAATATTTTTGGAGATAATTTTGTAAGTCGCCTCCCTCACATAAATCTAAGACAATCATATATTTTCCTTCTTGATTTTTTGTGAATCCTAGTATACCAACAACACAAGGTCTGTAATTCCATTGTTTAGTGAATATGTGATTCCAATATGCCTGTTAATTAGAATAAAGAACTTAGAATTGAACAGTGACAATTTATATTAACAAATGAATGACTTACTTCTTGAAAAAATTCTTCATCAGGGAGACTGTCTCCATTAAAAACTTTAAGTGCCACATTTCTGCGATTTCGTACAAAAGTGTTTGATGTTTTGTTCCAACCCATGATCTTACACGTGTCTACATTGTACTGTACACTTTTCCGAACCCACCTTTAGCTAAAAACTTGACATTTTCTAATTCACAAAATTCTATCCACTCAACAATGCAATGAGGTATAGGACTTTCATCTTGACATTTTCGTAAAAAAATATCAAGTTTTTTATTTCCAGATGTCTATATTTCATTTTTCAATTTTAAGCATATACAGTGTTCACAATATATTTTTGAACATTTTTTTAACTTACAAATAGGACACATGAATATTTCGCTACTTTTATTTTTTTATCTACAGCTTCTCTGATCTTAATTATTTGATCAAAAAGGTACTTGGTTTCCATTAATGTTAAAATTGTATTTTCTTTAACGAATCTCGATTGATCTTCATGCCATTCTTTTAGTAACTTTTCATCATAATCATTATATAATCTTGCTTTAAAAGTGGCTTCTTTCCAAACATGATTTACCAGATCTTTACGAATTTTTTGTTTATTCGAAAAATATACATAATTTACAAAATAAAGATAGATTAATTTCAATATTGATAACATTACGATGGCAAGAATAGTCAAGAATATTCAAAAGTTAGTCAGTAATTATACAACACTGAGAGATTTAAATATTTAGAAAATACAAAATACATAATTTGAGATAATGGTTTGGGCGAAATTATATTTCTATTTCCGAAATATTTCAGATTTTAACAAGTAGTCCGAAATAATAATCCTAAACTCCGAAATTAAGACGAAAGTCTAATATAAATCTGATAAAAATCCGATATTCTGATAAATCTAATATAAGTCCAATATCATATTTAAGGCAAATGCTAATAAGTTTTTTTACTATGACGAACTAACCATATTTGTAACAATATATGTATATTATAATTAAGTTCGCCACAATAAAAACTTTAATATTCACTTACTGGTATGTATTAGAGAGTGCTATTAATAGATCGAAAAGAACTTTATTTGAGGTCGCTCCTCACTTTTATTAATCCTGTACTAATCTGGTACTTTTTTTACAAATCTAATAATTTTTAGCTATTAAACAACGCATTTTTAAGAGCGTTCAATAATTTTATTTTCAATAATATAATAAAGTAACTATTTATGTTCAAATCTAATTACCGTTATACAATTATACATTTTTTTTATTAGTGTAACCAAACTTTTGAGATTTCTTTAATAAAAATTGATTTCGTAATTAAATATTGTAATTTATTATGTGCAAGAAACACATCTCTAGCATTTGTAAAATAAGTCTTATATCATATATGTATTTAATCAGTTGGGTAATGAGCAATAATGATCAATATTGAGCGCCAAACTTTTATTAATCCTGATATCTATAAATTTGTTGGTTAGATGCAAGAAAACATTTACAAACTATATTAGTTTAATATTGCATTGACCTCTCTTTCAGAATCCCAATTCTCCTCATCATTTTCTATATTATTATCCCAAACAATAATATTTTCCTCATCAGGAAATTCAAAATTAGTATTAACGATTAATTCACCTAGATCATTTGTAAAAATAGTTGCATCAAGATTCAACAATTCCTCGATTTTTAATATTTTTTCTTATAGCGGTATGAAAGTATCCTCTGTTTTTTCATTAGTAGGTTCTTCATTTGCTGGTCTTTCTTTATTCCCTGGTTTTCCTTCATTTGCTGGTCTTTTTTTATTCAATGGTATTTCTTCATTCGATGGTCTTTCTTCATTCAATGGTCTTTCTTCATTCGCTAGTCTTTCTTCATTTACTGGTCATTCTTCATTTGCTGGTTTTTCTTCATTAAGATATTTATCATAATCATCATCATCATAAAAATTTATATTAGACAATGCTTCGTATAAATTTTCAATATTAGAAGCAAAATATGGCAGCTCATTCTTCAAATTTGCAAGATAAAAAGCAGAAAGCTTTTGCATGTTTTCAATTTTGTCTAAAGAAAGACATGTATAACATTTTCCATAATACCACCCTAATGTAAACCAAATTCTTTTGTATCTGGCCGCATGTGGTGTTATAGAAAGTAGCATATGAGCTAATTGACAAATATGATCCTCATCTTTTAAAAAATAATCCTCCAATGATATCCACCAAACTGAAGAAGATTTATTATCATTAAATGATATATCGAATAGTGCAATGTGATATCAGTAGCTTCTCATTTGAGATATCAGCATTTTTCTTTCTTTGGGTTTCTTACCTATTTTTTCATAGAAACTATCTGCCGCCAAAAGAATACGCCGGAACGTTCCTCTTGCCCATATATTTGTATTAAGATAAAATTTAGTAAAATGTAAATCAAAATTAAATTTAAAATAAATAATTTACCAGTATATCCAGGATGTAAAAAAAAGCATAAAATATATGCATCGTCGTCAAACTCTGCAAATCTTCTATTAAAAATTGTAATTGCTTGTTGCCAAAAACTATGATAATCATTCTCCAGAAGTCTTCTAATTGCTGCTCCCAAATGAACTAGACCAATGAAGCAGTTGGCTAGTGAACAATTTTGTGATTCAAAAATTGATATAGCTAGCTTAATAGGGCGAAGTACAAATGCTAATGTATTTAAATCATCAAAAAATGCTCTTGTGCGTAGTATTGATTGCACTGAAACATTTACATTATCACTATTACGAATCTAAAATTATAACTTATTAAATTAGAATTTTAACAAAAAAAAGTATTATATTATTGTATTGTTCAACTTACTATTTCTAGAGGCACTTTATGTCTTATAATCAAAAATACACAATCATACATAGTATGCTAACAGGTATCTACCCACCGCTTAAGTCCTCCTCCTTCAACCAAATTTTCTTCAGCCAGAATTTTAAGTGTGTTTCCTATAATTAAACTATTTTAATATTATATTTAATCATAATATTAATAATAAAAAATATTTTAAATAACAGACCTGCAAGGTGGTTTCTTTTAAAATAGCTAACCACGGTATTACAGCGTGTAAGCATGCGATTTGCAAATGGAGTCTTACAAATATCCTTTAAAATAAGGTTAACAGCATGCGAAATACATCGAAGATTCAAAATGTTCGGGTATTGTTTTGCAATTATATGGCATGCAGCTTGAATATTAGCACCTGAATCTGTTATGATAGCTGAGAATTTTTCAGATCCAATTTTTTTTTAAAACATTAGTAATTTCTTCTGCTAAAAGTTCCTGGGTATGTCTTTCATTAGACAAATTTAGAAGACATTACAGATATTGACAACGATCCGGAGTATATACAACAAAGTTCCAAATAGAATCACTAGAAGGATTGCTCCAACCATCACACGCTAATAAATAAAAAGCTTTTAGTTAAAAGCTTTAGCATTAGCCATAATAATTATAAATAAATAATTGTATATTTATTACCTATAGTTAGATTTTTTGAACTATTTAATTTCTTAATAACTGCCTGATTAGCAAACGCTGTTTCTTGTGCCAAGTAACGATCAGAAAGGATATTTTTAGACGGAGGTTCATATGCCGGATGTAATGTTTTTAATAATTCGATAAAAAATGAGTTCTGAATAATGTGAAATAGGATTCCACAAACAACAAAAGCTTTCACCAATGCTCTGTTTAATCTTTAATACATTCTGGCATCAATTTTGTACTTTCGATAAAATCTGAAAGTTGTGCTTGATTTGACTGATTTCCAAGTTTTCGTTTCTTTGATTTTGATATATTAAAATCAAGTGCCTTTGCTGCTAACCAGTTTAAAAATAGGTCACGAATATCCAGTGGCACGTTATTACATAAATTACCTAAGTGGTCTTTGAGAGCAGCAGGAGAACCTTTATACCAAAATTGGTTACAATAATTGCATGTTGCATTTCAATGTCCCTTGGAAATTTGCTTTCCTTGCTTAATATGATCTTCTCATATGATAGATTTTGGTTTTCCACTTGTTTTTGATGTAGAAGTATTAGATGAAACAACAGGAGGAACTATATCATTATTAGAATTTTCGGTCATTTTGCGTCATGAACTAATGCTAATTCAAATTTCAGTTCAGTGTATTTTTGAAGTTTAATCGT
>CAJVQC010000895.1:0-11393 GCA_910592285.1 Racocetra persica
AGAATTTATTTACTTGTTTTAGAGACAATAAAGATATTACAAGATCATTAGAACAAAGAGAATATTACAAGAATATTCTTATTTATAAGTTCAAGTCTTTTTACACTGATCATGTGAACTTGAGATCTAAACCATTTTTTCTTGCATAAAATTTGTAATTTGATCTGAATCGCCTCTGCATATATATATTACATATTAAAATATTTCACTGAATAATGAGGTTTAATAATAAAATATAAAAACATGTTGGAGGCCAAGAATGTTGTGAATTAAGTATTGATAAGCTATTACTATCCTAAGAGCTTTATGCATATGAATGATACCAAATATTTTTTTTTAAATTTCGAATCTAAAAGTTATAGATATGTTCAAAGATCGGCAGATAAGATTTTTTGTTATTGTATTTAAATATAAAAATCAACTGTTTAATAAAATAATAGAAACATCGGTTTCAAATACCTTTTATTCTACTAAATGATTGTATCTAATCATACTTGTGAAATTTTGCAAAATGTCTAAAAATTTGTTACAAAAAAGAACAAGAACAACTGTTAGTGAGTCTTTAAAGCGAGAAATATGCGAGTATAGTCAAAAAAATCCTAATAAAAAACAAATAGATATTGCAAAACATTTCAATTTCCAAAATTCTAGCTTAAATTTAGATCGGTCTACGATTTCTAAAATTTTAAATGATAAATCAAAATGGTTAGCTGTTATGGATAATCAGTTAAATTTTACGATTTTTCGACGTAAACAAGTAAAATATCCTTTATTAAATCAAGCTATGTGCCTCTGGGTTGAACAAGTTACCACTGAAGATATGATCCTAACGGAGTTAATGATTAAAGAAAAGGTAGTCAATTTTGCAAAAGCCTTGAATTTAGAAGATGATGTTTTGAAATTTTCAAATGGATGAATTTATAAGTTTAAACGGCACAATAATCTTAAGAATTTTTGGTTACATGGAGAAGCAAAAAGTGCACCATTGTCTTTGCTTTCAGAATATAGACAAAAACTGTATGAATTAATTGAAAAATATACCTTGAACAATATGTTCAATGCAGATGAGACAGAGCTCTTTTTTCATATATTACCAGACCAAACACTTGTATCTCAATCAAAACCTGGATTTAAAAAAGTTTGTTTAATATAAAATTACAATTAAATTTAAGAATTATTTTAAGGATTCTATTTTATCAAGGTTAAAATCATCCGATAAACTATAAATACGCATATACGTACGTACATACGTACGGTCTAGAGATTGTACATACCCGAATAGGAATTGTTATTACATAATAAATTATCAGAATAATCAGATAATTCAATAATACCAGGTAAAGATTTGTTCAATGAGTACAATAGATGGGCATCATGCACCTTATCACTGCATAGTGCTTAATTGTTACATTATTAATCTTATAAAAATTATATCAGATATTAATATTTACGTAAGTTATAATATGTGATGACTAAGCACCATGCAGTAATAAGATGTATGATGCCATCTCTAGATACGTACAATCTCTAATATAGTCACATGGCTATAATTAACAATATTAGATGACTTTAATAACATGGTTAAAATAGAATTTCTCTAATTTATTACTTTATTAATTTTTTTCTTTTTTTTTTATAATTAGGATCGTTCACAGATCACTATTATGCTAGCATGTCACAAATTAAAAGTGTTATATAAATTTTTACATTTATGGTTATATATTAGGATGACAATTACTATGTACTACAAGGCAAATTTCTTTTTTTAAAATGATTTTTATAACACGCATTTTTGCAATTGCATTTAACATTACTTGCAAAAAGGACTACATAATAGACGCTTCTTGAACCATTATGAGCATTGAAGGAATAATAGACGCTTCTCGAACCATTATGAGTATTAAAGAAATAATAGGGGTTCAATCTATTACAGTATCAAAGTTCGAATTAACTAGTTTTTAGATTTTAAATTTGTATCAACTTGGTTACATTTAGAATTCTATTAAGCTAAGTAGATTCTATAGCTACAATAATTCAATAATTCCATTCCAATATATGACATATGTGACTAGTTTTTATTAGTTAATGATTCAGGGAGGAGTCATGTCTGGTAAGTAATAAAGTTAAGCTCGAAGTCTGGTTTTCTTGGCTGTTTTTAAATATTGTTTACTTTTATTAACCCTACACAAGTAAAATGATATTCAATAAGAATTACCTGATTGCTGCCAAATTTAACCCTATTAGTATCCTATTGCCTACGGATTTTGGTGCAAAAAGATGTCAATAGGGTTATCAGATTATAAAATATTTAACAAATAGTAATTAAATAGTTTAAATCAGTAAAAACTTTATTCAATATGAAATCAATCTGGTAATAATAAGGTAACCCTATTGTCCTCCTTTTGCGCCAAAATCTGTAGGCAATAGGATACCAATAGGGTTAAATTTGGCAGCAATCAGGTAATCCCTATTGAATATCATTTTACTTGTGCTAGCCATCATTTATGTAGCTTCATTATGATATACTCTCATTATATTGATAGCATTTATTATTCGCATATAAGTGCCTGATTTGTATATATTATTCAGCAAAAATTTGCCAAATAATGTATAATTGACAGGCTAAGTTTTAATTTGAGTAAACGTGCTTATTTCATAATGCATGAAAAAATAAAAGAAATAAATAAATTCATGATCACAAGAGTTTGTCAGATAAATATTCGTTAATGAAACTAATTCTGGCATTTGTATTTAGTTTTTTGTATATTGACTAGAATGCTGATATAACTTTGTAATTTGCTATAACCCGCTATATCTATAATGAGTTATGGCTATAACTTATAGTAACAAATTAGAGTTGTATCTTATATATAACATGTTTGAGATGTTTATGACAAAATTGCAAGTTAATATATTATAGTTTTTAGAAATAAACTTCGTGCATATAAATATATCTGTATTCGAAGCAGTGTTTATTTTCACGTACACAAAAATGTGCACACATGTGCGGATCCAATCAAAATTTTAAATAAAGCAATTTGATTAGATCCGTACATATGCGCACACTTTTGCGACGTAAAAAATAAACACTGATTCAAAGTGTGATTATATAAAGGGAATTTATTATTAAAAAAATCTATAAAAATAAATAAATATGTGATAGTGATTATAAGTTTAATGTGATTGTATAGGAGGTTATTTTGTATCATAAATTTATGTAATTATATAGAGTTTGTGATTATATAGGAGGTGATTATAGAGGGGGATGACTGTGGTATATTTATATATTTAAAATTACTATTATATTTTTTATAGCATAGCAGGTTTTAATTCTGATTGGTCAATCACTTAATATATCATTACATATTATATAGTATATACCATCTAACTTTAAATAAATTGGTAGTCATGAAAACATATTATCAAAAGATATGGCATACAAATTTTGAAACTATACTTCAGACTCTATAACATATTAAATTAATCTAGAGAATGGTTAATTAATCCAGAAGTTAGCAATGGAGTACACTTTTTGTCTTATAAGTTAAAGTAAGTCAGCAATTAGCAAGATAAATTGTACTTTAACTAATAAGTATAAGCTTTTTTTAAAAAAAAAACTTGAAAATAGTAATTCAAACAACAATATTTACAGTTAGTTTTTTTAATATTTTTTATTTAATATAGGTTATTCGACAAAGTTTCTAAAAGCTACAATATATTAGATATAGAATATATATAGAATATATACAATTACCCATTATGTTCTATAATTAGTTTTGGGTTTTATACTGTTTATACTCTTTATGTATATATATTACCTTTATTGATAGTTAATAGTTTTTTTAATTTACTTATAATTATTTATTCCTTATCTCATTATTAAACTATATATTAATTAGGAAGCAATTTTGTTATTAAAGATTATCTTTATATATATTTAAGTTTGAAGACCTTTTTTTATTAAATTTAACCAGATATGTATTTAACAATAAATATAAAGATCAATGAGTTAAAATTGTGATTGTAAATTTAAATTTATAATTTAAATATATTTTTTTGTTTAATAATTTCTAAAATTTTTTTCTTCGAACTCATTTTTTATTAGCTAATCAGAATTTTATTATGTTAACAAATAATCTACAAAAATTAGTCAATTAGAATAAAAGCCTGCTATGCTATTTTTTATATAATTTAATTAGTATCAGATAGGGGGAGGGAATAGATTCTTAAGTAAAAAAATCAGGTGATAAATGATATTTTCCTTACAATTATAAGTCTATATTAGGCTTGATAAAAATTATATACTATTATCTAAACTAGTCTCTATTTTAATTTATATAATTAGTATATCTAAATAAAAACTATATAGAAAAAATATCTTCTTTGATGTAAGCATTTTAGAAAGATTAAAAATCTGCATTAAGATTACAAGATATTAATTATTTTGTTATCATATTTAAAATATATAATTTATATATTTGTAGTCTATATATTTTTATATATTTGTTGTAATGAAATAGATATAAACAATACTAACTATTTTAGTAAATAATATATTGATTGTTCAAAAGTAATAAACTAAATTGCTTACTTTTTACAAATTTTTTTTTAAAAAAGTAAAAGGTCAACAAGAATATATAAGGTTTTTCTATAAGATTTATAATTATATAGTTGATTTTTTAAGCTTATATTATTTTAGTGAGGGTATAACTACTACTTGCTTCAAAAATAAACCTTTTGGTTTGAATATCAAATATTTTAAAAAGTCTACTAATGATAGTATTATAGCAGTACTTGTAAAGAAGGATCAAAGAGAGGGTTTTAGCAGAAGAATTTATTTACTTGTTTTAGAGACAATAAAGATATTACAAGATCATTAGAACAAAGAGAATATTACAAGAATATTTAAAGAACATATATTCTAAAGGTATTATTTATCTGTTTCTATTTAATATATCAGTATTTATATTATTGCCTAATATCTAATATTCATTAGCTACTTGTCTAATGCCTCTTAAGATAAGGGAAAAAAGCCTTCCTTTAAATATCTGTTAGGTTGGTATATAATGGCATATAACCATGTGGGATACACTAGCATATACTAAGATATAACTATATATATTATACTAATATACATTGATATACAACAATATGAGATATACTAATATAATTGTGTAGTGGCATATACTGGCATACAACCATATGGCAAGTAGTATATACTAGTATACAACCATATAGCAGGTAGCATATACTAGTATATAGTATATAGTAGCATATAGCACATAGTGGTATATATTCTATTATTCTAACTATTCTAAATACAATATAAATTCTAATATAATTTAATAAAATTATATTTAAAATATAAACTATAAATTATAAAGTATTGTTCTACAAGATTATTAGTATAAAATTATAAGTTTATTTTGTAACAATAGAAAAATTTGATTTTAAAAAAACTACTTAAGTTATACCCACTTTTTAGTATTTCATATCTTTTAAATTTTGTTAATAGTAACTATTTAAAGATAAAACTGATTTTTAGAATAAATTTTCTAGTTTGGATATCAAATATCTTAGAAGTTTACTAAAACAAGAAACCAAGTTTAATTCTAAAAAAAACTATTTAATAGGCAAATCACAAGTCACCTAAACAAATATTTTTTTTTATATATAAATTTTACTATAAGCCTGAATATGCAGCGCTTCTATCTAAAACTTTTTTTTTACTAAGTAAATCTCTCTTGGGCTTGTAATAAAAGTTGTAAAGCTCATCAAGATGCATCTAATAGTAGTAAGAACATTAAAATTAGTTTGGTGATTCTTGAGAAATCTTTAAAAAACTTTTTTCTCACATATAAAATTTCTTTATGTAAGAAAGAAGTTTTTTAAAGATTTCTCAAGAACTACTAGGCCAATTTTAACATTCTTACTACCATTAGATGTATATTGATGAGCTTTACAACTTTTGTTACAAGCCCAAAAGAGATTTACTTAGTAAAAAAAAAGTTTTAGATAGAAGTGCTGTATATTCAGGCTTATAGTAAAATTTACATATAAAAAAAAAAATATTTGTTTAGGTGACTCACGATTTGCCTATTAAGTCATATCAACTTTTTTATTAAGAATAGTATTTAACTTAGACTTTTTATAATATGTTTTTGTAATTTAGTTTTTGTTATATTGGTTAAAGAATTATCAGAAAGCATTTAAAAGTAAACTATAGTAAATATATTAATTTTTTTTGCTTCACTTTGGCAGATTATACCAATACTACTGTTTATTCAAGCAAGCACCCAGTGAATAAGTCTTCAAACAATAAAACTATAAGTTTGACATTCTGTAGTTGCCTTATATAACCTAACCAATTATCTATACATACTTACAGGTGACTATGCTATATCAGTAAGATACAATCAATTAAGATAATACTTTATCAGAGGCTTATTTGACCACTACTCTATAATAGAATATCATTAATCTGATAATATCTTCTTATAAGAAAGTGAAAGAAAAAAATTTTATAATAAAATACAGAGGTATAGGTGAATATATGAAAAAAACAAATAAAAGAAGAGAAGGGTAAAGGTAAAATGAGAAAAACTAAACTAAATATGTAATTTTTCACCCATACTAAATAGTCACAATTATAAGCCTGTATTAGATTTTTTAAAAATTATATACTACTATCTAAACTATTCTTTATACTAATTTATATATATAGTATATCTAAACTTAAAATCTAAAAAAAAAACAAAAAAAAAAAAAGCTTCTTTGATATCAGCATCATAAAGAAATTAGAAAATCATACCATTGAGCTCAAAACATTGTTTGTTCAGGTTGCTACATTTGAGGCATGTAATCACAGGTCCATTAATCTATATATATTCATATGTTTGTTGTGACAAGAATAAAAAGTAAACAAAGCTACCCAATTTGGTAAATAAATAATATGATAATCTTTTGGAGGAGATAAGCTGAATTGTCTACTTTTTACAAAATTTTTCCTAAAAAAAAGTGGAGGTCAACAAAGTGTATAAGGTTCTTCTGTAAGTTTTATAGTTGTATAGTTAGTTCTACAAGATTATACTATTTTAGCAAGAGCTATTCTACTACTTGCTTCTAGAATAAATCTTTTAGTTTAGATACCAAATATCCTGAAAAATCTGTTAAAAAACATGGCGCAGAGGGTTTAAATAGATAACTCCCTAGTTGGGTTATAGGTATGGCATCTAGTGTAGAACTTAGTAATAAGCAGACTACTTAAATAGGCAATCAAAAGTTGTACATGTGGCTAGTTTGTACTCTCCAAAATATGTATACTGTACGGGTATCGTAAGGAGCTTAGCATACAGTAAAACTTGACTAATAACTGAATAAAGAGAATCGACCAAGAGGTCACCTTAAAAAAAAAAAAAAAAAAAAATCTGTTAAAAAACAAGAAAAAACTTGACCCCAAAAATGACTACTCAAATTATGCTTGCTTTTTGGTATTTTATATCTTTTAAGCTTCGTCAATAGCAACTAGGGGTTTGCAATCCAGGCATGTGTCTGTATCTAACAAAAGGTCTGAGCATGGACATAGACATAAAATTTCAGATATGGATATAGATACAGATATAAAAGCTTAAACATAGGTATGAACATGGGCATAAAAAATTGGCATAAATATAGGTATAGTACAAAAAACTTGGTATGAATATGGGCACAAATACAGATATTTAGTATTTATTATTTAATAGGCAAATCATGAGTTATCTAAACAAATATTTTTTTTATATGTAAATTTTACTATAAGCTCGAATATACAGCACTTCTATCTAAAACCTTTTTTTATTAAGTAAATCATTCTTGGGCTTGTAACAAAAATTGTAAAGCTCATCAAGATGTATTTAATAGTAGTAAAAATGTTAAAATCGGCTTGGTGGTTTTTGAGAAATCTTTAAAAAACTTCTTTCTCACATATAAAAAAAATTAATTTTTTTTAAAGAAATTTTATATGTGAAAAAAAGTTTTTTAAAGATTTCTCAAAAACCACCAGGCCAATTTTAATATTCTTACTATTATTAAATGCATCTTGATGAGCTTTACAACCTTTGTTACAAGCTCAAGAATGATTTACTTAGTAAAAAAAAAGTTTTAAATAGAAGCGCTACACATTTGGGCTTATAGTAAAATTTATATATAAAAAATATATATTTGTTTAGGTGACTCACGATTTGCCTATTAATTATGCTTGGCACTTTGCTCGGCACCTGTACCTGATATCTTGTGCCTAGTATTTTGTGCCTATATCTTTGCTAATGCCTGGTACTTGATGCCTATACCTTTAATGATGCCTAGTATTTTGTGTCTATATCTATAATAGTGCTTGGTATTTTATGCCTATAGGTATAGGCATAGTATAAAGCATCTATTGCCTAGCATAATGCCATATGCTCAGTATGGGTATTTGCAGACCTCTAATAGCAACCTGTTCAAAGGTAAGTACAGTTTCTAGAATAAACGTTCTGGTTTGAATATCAAATACCTTAAGGAGTCCACTACAATACAAAAGCTTAATTCCAAGAAAAACTATTCAAATTATACCTGCTCCTCAGTATTTTACATTTTTAGGCTTCATTAACAACTGTTTACTTAAAAACAAGACTAAAAATAGTACATATCTTGAGACTTCCTATATCGTTTTTTTGTAGTTTAGTTTTTTGTTGCGTTGTCCAGAGGATTATCAAAAAGAGTTTATATATAGTAAATATATATATATATTTTTTTTTAAGTATTGGCAGCCTAGCTAGTATTTTTAGGCTTTATTAACAACTGTTTACTTAAAAACAAGACTAAAAATAGTGCATATCTTGAGATTTCCTATATCGTTTTTCTGTAGTTTAGTTTTTTGTTGCATTGTCCAGAGGATTATCAAAAAGAGTTTATATATAGTAAATATATATATATATTTTTTTTAAGTATTGGCAGCCTAGCTAGTATTTTTATTAGATTAAAGTAAATATATAAAATATTCTATAACTATCTAAGCTATAGATCTGATATTATCTAGCTTCCTTTAAAGGTACCCAAGTGCGGTTTGTCTTACTAGTTAAGGCTATTACTTGTACTGGAAAACTATACCAAGCTAGCTAGCAAAATCATAGCAAGATAGTTTTAAATCAAAAGAATTTTTGACTATATGTAATTGGCAATTTTTACTTACTAAACTATTCTTTTTTTTAAAACAATAATTTAAACTTAATTTTTTTTAACAAGTAATTCTATTTTATCTCTCAATAAAGGGAAATTGCCAGAATTCTTTTGTTTAAATTTACATTTTCTCCTCCTCTTCTTTCAATTTAGTTTATTCTTTCAGATAAGAGACATGACAAAAATCAGGTAATTTTTTAGGGGGAGGGGAGTAAAAAAAGTTAAAATTATATATAAGAACCTGATTTTTTTTTATATTAAGAGGGGGAAGGGGGATAAGCCTCTAATAAAAAATAATCAGATGATAAATGATACTGCTCTAAGTGATCTAGCTTTCAGGAGTCTTCTTATATTCTTTCCAATAGTCTTTTCTTCTTGCTTCACAATGCTGTAGTATTCTTCTACTTCTTGAGAGCTTCTTCTAATGAGCTTTTCTAGATATATTTTTCTGTAAACTTTTTTTCTTCAAAGTATCTTGGGCTTTCTTTTGGTTGTTTCACTTCCAAGTTTCAGATAGTCTGCTCAGATTCTTTTCTTTTTGTGATCTGGGTTTGTAGGTCTTTTTTTTTCTTTTTTTTTACCTTTTTCTTTTTCTTTTTCCTTCTAGGCTTTGGTTTTCTTTTTAGAAATTTTTTTTGAATTTCGTTTCAAATACTCTGGTTTTCAAAGATTTTTACAAAGATCTTCTCTAATATCTTTAGTAATATATATTTTTTTATTTTTTTAGTTCTTGGACCTTTTTGTTTGTATATTGAAGTATCTGAAATCTATTTCGTATCAGTGTTTTTTTGGATCTTTGAATACTATATCTATTTTTTAAGCAGGTCTTTCTTTTTTATCTTCCACATTCTATTATTAGTTTGTAAATCTTTAATGCTTATTTAATATATTACTTCGATTAACTATTTTGTTGGATTTGTTACTTTAGCTTTTGGTCTTGGATTTTCTTAAATCTTGTCTAAAGCTTCTACTTTGACAAAGCTTTTGATCTTTTGTTCTCTAACTTTTTTTTTTTTTTTCTTTAGTCTTTTTTTTTTCTTTCTTGTTTTGCTAACTCTAGTTTAGCTAATACAAAAATCAAAACAAACTCTTTCCGCTAATCATCAAAACACAAAATTTCTGAAAATAAAATTAACAAAAGACATAAAAAACACACAAAAGTCACTAAGAAACTAATCTTGGGCTCCTAAGTAAAGAGGAAGAAGACAACAAGAAACACTCAGTCTCTTAAGAGACTTGAGTAAGAAAAACAAAAGTGGCAAAGAAATAGAAGAAGTCTTAGAAAACCGTCGATATTTTTTTGCACTTTGCGAACTTTGGGGGAATCGGCCTTGACTCTGAACTGCAGATCTGTTTTGGTGATACAAGAATTACAACATGTAATGAAAAATAAACAAAGTAAACACAACAAAAATCATGTAATGAAAGTAAACAAAAATGATAAACAACCACAGCAAACAACAACAACAAACAACAATAGTCGGAAAACAACAAGTCATGTGAAACAAAACAACAATGGAAAGTTCTGAAAAAACCCCGTCATAGCAGAATTAACAAAGATGAAAACAAAAGAAGTATGTGAAAATATAGAGATATATAGGCAAGGTTATATTAACTCTGATATACCAGAAGCTATAAAAGAGGTAATAACAGATATCTAGAGCTTGAAAGAAGCAACATCCGACGAAATAATAAATACAAGAGTAGAAAATATAATGGCTGAATATGCTGGGCAAGAGCTTATTCTGAAAGAAATTGTCGACGAAAGGATAGCAGAGCTCTATGAAGAATTATGGTACTACAATATAGGAAAATTAAAATATACAGAACTTGCACTAATAGAAAGAGAATATAAGGTTTTTCTCGAAGCAATTCAAGATGGAAAAGACCTAGTCTATTGTATTATAATAGAAGAAATAGTTGGTCACATAGTAGAGTTAAAAATAGCTGATAGAATCAGAAGATTATTAGTAAAAAGAGAAAAACATTATGCTAAATTAAAGATGAAATTAGAAATAGGTTGGTGCAAGTAACTCCAAGAACAAAGAAAAAGCCAACAAAGATGACACAACAAAACAGCCCTGAATTTTACAATATATCAATTCAAAGAATTCATCAAGATTATAGCAGCGAACTAACAAGAAACAAGAAGAGAAATAAAAAAAAAGAAAAAGATGCAAGTTCAACAAGAAAAAAGA
>CAJVQC010000896.1:0-11393 GCA_910592285.1 Racocetra persica
AAATTTTATCAGATAACGTTCATATTAGTCGAGAAAATTATCAATACCACTCATGTCTTCACTAGAATCGTATTGATCTGTTTCAATAGATTTGGATGGAAAATTCACAAAGTCCTCGTTTTCCAAGTGCATGATTCAGAAAATGGTTAACTAGCATCTTAACTGCGGGTGGACTCATGCCTTCTAAAAAAGGTGTAATCGATTTGTACAACCTGTTCCGCTATCTCTATATCGTGGACGATTTACTTTCATACTAAATAACTTATGGGATTCTCATTCTAAACGCAGTTACATAAATCTACTCGATTATAGATAAGGGCAATAGTGGTTGCATAAGTATATTCTATTAGAGGTGAAGACGGCGCGGTTACATAAGCATATTCCGAATGATTCTCAATCTCATTTGAAACAGGTTTACAAGAAAGCATATGATTTGATTGAACATTCATTTTGTTTCAGTTGGTATTGTAAACAATTTACTGATTAAATCTGAATTTTAATAATTATATAGAATTTCATGGAAAGATTTATTCGTTATGGTTGGGACTTACAAGTCTTTAAAGGCTTTGTTTGTAATCCGTACCTGATACACATAACGTAACATACCAGATACGTACATACATACGTACATACATACGTACGTACGTACGTACGTACGTACGTTTACCAACGATATAGAATACGTCATGGGAATCTCCCGATCTATTTTTTTTGGTGTCACTCATAAAAGGAAATGATTGACTGAATCAATTCATCTATAAAGGACAATTCTAGAATATAGATTGTGTGTATTTTTGCAACATCAATCATATTATCAGAAATTCTTAAGATTTTTATCGAACACAACAAAAAAACAAAATTAATAATCATTTGAAACCAACAAATACTGAAATAAACATGTCCGAAGATAAAGATATGAAAAATAACAATGTAAGGAAATAAACTTATTATCAACCTATGATGCTTTATACTGCGGCTAACTTAACTATAAAACAAAATCAGAAAACAAGTAACTACAACAACTTACAAAGATTCAAAAAACAACCTCGATCTGTTTTTTCATTACGAGCTTTTAGCACCGTGATTGTCGTCATTGTTATTATTACATTATGTTATAATGTGGACTTGTTAAATATAACTTCAAGCAAGCATTTTGGACGATATCTCTTGCCGGTAAAGATTTCTGTTCATGGTTCACTATTTTAAACTTCAAGTGCACGTTCTTAACTTTCGTCCATTATTGTCATATACAGGCCGTCGACCTGCCCATTTTCAGAAATCTCGTGAAGACCACTAGTTCGATTTCCGGACAACTCGCTAGACTTAGTATTACAGGTATAGAATATTATTTTAGTTAAATTTTAATTTATCAAATATTTTTAATAAAGGCAAACATCTTTGACAATATTTCCATAAATCGAATTAGCACCATCTGAGATTATAAAATGTAATGTCAAGAGTCGATCTCTTGCAAATAGAGCAACTCACAATCCGCTATTGATTAACAACTCAACCGAAGTGGTGCAATACTCAGCTGAAGTGGTGCAATATCTCAACGATCTTGGTGATAAAACATTCAATCTAGGTCAAACTCTCGAAAGAATGTATCCTACAGGGGAATTTGTTCTTAAAAAGCTTGGAATGGAATTAGGCTTTATCATTGACAAGATTCAACCAAATCAAGTTCTTACACGGAAAAATGTGATATTCTTTGAGAGACGTTATAGAATGATTTTAGACATTATTACCACTTTGCGAGATCGATTTGAAAAAGTTATGAAGGATCTTGATGAAGTTTATTACGTCTATAGTGGAAGGAAATATCAACTAAAAAACGGAATAAAGGATGTAGAAGTTTTCTTTAGCCGCAATTTTCCGATATTGGATTCATTATATGATACGGAACGAATAACACGTGATCTTGCTTATTTGAAACGGATCATGGGGAAAATTCCTGACACTCGAAATCAGATTAGTTACCTTTTGTTTGAATTTAATCAACATCGACAGGTGTTGATTTGGTATTGTGACGAATGGCTTCAATTACAAAGACGAAAGCTGGTTACCCTTGAGGATATTGAGGCTTTAATGTTTATGTCGAATAGATTAAGTAGGATTGCTGAAATTTTTAAAAGGAAAATGGATGAAAATGTTGATATAGTAATCCGTGTACCTGATCATATTCAACCATAGTGTATAGTTGATTGTATAGTTGATTATTAATGTGCTCTATTCATTTTGGAAATTATCACAAATGTATGGTTAACGTATTCTCTTAAACTTGAAATATTCAAATTCGCTAGTTTTTAAAATTATTATAGAGTATTAATTCTCTAAAATTATTATAACATATTAATTATTGTGATCAAGATATCTGTTATATACACATTTTGTAAATATCTTTTATACTTTAGTTTTCATAATAATTATAAGTTCTTATTTCTCATAATAAAACATCTCTAGCATTAATGTAATTATCGGTTACCGATGGATACCTTTATGATTCATAATTACTGCATATATATTAATAATTTATTTCTACTTCAACAATATTCTAAATTTAAAATTTCTAACCTGCAATATGAACGCAAAATGTATAAAATAATAATAATGAAATGGTTATTATTATTATTATTATTAAATGAATCTATCTTGGTGATATATTGTTACTGTGTTAATTTCTTTGGCACGTCGTTATTCGCCAATAAAAAAAAATTCTGGTTTATCAGTCTATGTAGATCTGCATGACATAAAATTGGTTTCGTCAAATCTTAATGAATAGGTTCAAAAATTGCAGAATTCACACTAACAGCTAACGTTATCAATCTATAAAATTTCGCTATCTGGTTAAATCAAACAAAACTATTTATTGCTAACATTAAGAACACGTAAAGTTAATTTTTCGTTTTGCATTACATTGAATCTGAAATCTGGGTCGGTCATCGGCTTTTTTTTTCCTGATGGCCTCCATCAGGTGACATCCGACAAAAATGATGGACAAAATAAACAATTGGCACAATTGGGCAAAACATTTTTGACCACTTGACCCATTTTTTATTGACCCACACTAAAAAAAAATTCACATCGTTTTTAATCCACGTAATGTTATAAGACAATTGTATCACGGGATAGCTCGAAAGAAATTTTTAGCATTATAGTATATATGTTGTAAGGGGAACGGAATTTAAGTAGATTTGGAATTTTTTAATAAAACTATAATTTTAGGGTAGAATTTATTTTATATAAACCTACACTCTAACCCTAAAATCTTAAGGAATTCTAAATCCATTTTATCACAAGACATTAACAGATAGTAATTTGAGTATTAGCGATGAATTTGAGGTATTAAATTGGGATACTTGTGAGAAAAATAAATATAGATAGTTCTATATTAATTTTTTTCATACTATATTGAGTAGATAGGGTTAGTAGCGAGTTCAGTGATCACGATGTCAACTTCGTATTTCGCAAGACTCATTTTAATTATGCTGGTTTTACGTGTTGTTTTTTTTTCAAATTAGGTCATACAAACTTATATTTTCGGTTTTCATATCACCATGACCCGCCGACCCGGATTTTAATTTTTTTTAAAGAAATTTCTATAATAAAAAAAAAAATTTATATAAATTTTATTGTCTCACAACCGGGTACCTGGTAAAAAATTTCATATGTAAAAATTTTTTTTAATGAAACTATGCAAACTTATATTATCGGTCTTCATAACACCAACTAACTTTAGTGACCGGTGACAGATTTTAAATTTTTCTTTAAAAAAATTTTTTAATAAAAATTTTTATTGACACTCAGCCATAATACCTGGTAAAAGAATTTTTTAATAATCACATACATACAAACATATTTGTAATTTACTGAGCATGAAAGGTGATCTGTCATTTCATAAAATTGAAAACATTTTATGTGTCTAAAGTAAAAATCAGGTACGTAGCTGCATAACGTAATTGCACTTGAGCAAAGAACGTAGTATGATCATTAGACGTATTAAGGATCGAAGACTTTCGTATGATTGGCTGTTTAAATCTATTTATTTTTACATTATTTATACAGTTTAAAGTACTTTTTAAAAAATGAAGAATAAACAAAAAAGAAGTATATAGAAAGTTTTAATAGGGTTGTATCTTTAAGAAGTTGTTATTATGTTAACTTCTCTAAAACCAAAAATGATTTTGATTATTTTTAATGATAGAGTTCTACAACCTTTTTATATACTTCTTTTTTATTTATTATTCATAGTTTGATTTTTTTAAAAAAGTACTTTAAACTGTATAAATAATGTAAAATTAAATAGACTTAAGCAGCCAATCATACAAAAGTCTTCCTATGGGATCCAAGTGTAGTGACAAACTATTTAGTATTTGTAAAAATATTACCCAATTATCAATTATCTTATGCAATCTATTTCAAAGTATCATTTAGTAGATTAAACTTGTGGTATATGTATGAATAAAATTATATAATTGAATAAAATTTGAATTAATTGTTATATATACTATGTAGCCTACACATCTTGTATATGAATTACGCATTACCCTATAAAAAATTTTGAAAAACATATCCTGGCTTTTTTCAGATTATCATTCTATTATCATTCTGAAAAATGCTCATTTTCAGAACAAAACATATAAATTCTTTATTATTTTTATAGAATTCTGGTAATTTTTGAGTAGAAATCAAATCTTGGTAAGATTTGCTTCTAATTTTTTATACTTCATTATAATTAGAAACTAGGATTTGATTTTATCTAGAATTTATTAAGATTCTATGGAAATGACCAAGAATTTATGTATGTTTTTTTTTCGAAAAATGAGCATTTTTCAGATCAATAATGGGTTGATAGTATGGAGAAAGCTGGATACATTTTCGAAAAATTTTTATAGAGATGATCATTACCTATATAATAAAATATATTATAGCATATAATATTGAGTCATTCTGGTTAGTCAGATCGGAATACTAAATGAACGGTATACTATGAACTTTTAATTAAATATAATTACATTTAAAGCTGGTGAGCTGATAGATCTATAAATTTATGTGTAGACGCTTGATCTAGTTAAAGTTTTTAATATTTTTACAACAAAAGAAATGTTGAAAAACTATTGAGTCAAATTTTATATTATGCCAAAAATTGGAAACTTAAAGAAAGTGTAATGCCTTCTAAGAACATAGATGATTGAAATAAAGCATTTCTACTTGTGATAAATTAAAAATAACTTTGATTAATAAAAGTTTATAATGCAGTCTTCGTGAAATGCAAGTTTTTAAAATTACCTAATAATATAGTTGATACATATTATGTATTTAGTTGGGTTTCTGAAAACATTTCAAAGACAAACCAATTTAAAAATATATATTAAGAAAATATTCTTTTGCAAACTGCCCCTGAAAATCAACAAGATTTGGGTAAATTTGGCGCGAAATTCAACAAGATTTAATAAATTTCAACACGAAAATACCCAAATTATTAGAACATGATGAACTTGATTATCTCAAAATCATATTTTTTTGACTCTTTCAACTACAAAGCCCCATACTTTATGCCATTTTTTAATTGTATCTTTTATTTAACTAATTATAACAATCTTATTTTAATTAATGATTTTTGTGATTATGCCAGGTGAATTAAGTGTAGCAATTGTATATAAATGGGTTCTTTCTTGAAATAAATCAAGTGCAATCCAGTTCAAAATACATATTATTAATATACAGTATGTTACTGAATTAGCATTTAGGCGGTACTTATATTACAATAGATCAATGCAAAAAAAGATTAGAAACTGAAACTATCACTATTTTGCAAGAATTTAACAATTCAACTTTGTTTTTGTCACATAATATGCATGGAGGATTTATTGGTAGTTATATTAAAAAACATAAAAATTTTGGATTCCCGCTTTGCTGACCCGGCCGGAAAACCGAAAATATATGTTCGTTGTTACGCAACAAAGTTTCATAATTAAACTTTCGCTTGTGTAACATATATACTTTGGCGTGTAACCTTAATAGTCTATGCAAAGTTTATACGTAGCTGTAGAGTATACTTTAATTAGACTTTATATTGTTATACTACATATCTGTAAATAGTATATAGCTTATTTAGAGTCTAATACAATATATATATAGCACGATAGTCTTGTAAATGGGATCAGGTAGATTTTAGTGGATTTGTATTTTGGTCTTTAGATTTATATTTGAGTTTTAGTGCGTTGGGAACGTACTAGGTTGGTTAGTTGGATAAGGGTATTTGTTACTTTAGTGTCTGGGACACAATAAAGAGATATTAGTTTATTACTTTCTGGTGCCTTGTGTGTGATAACAAACAATCGGTTTATTATTTTAATGCCTACGACCCTAAACTAAATTGGCTCAACCGATATAAAGTCTCTCCCACTGGTCGTAACATCGTATGGCCTTATAAAATATAAATGAAAAATTTGAATATTTATATTTAATAGTTATATCAAATAAATAAGTCAAAAGATCAATTTGACGAAATAAACTACGTCTGACTTTCGAAAATTTTGATCCGGCACCTTAATTACGATCAAATAGCATTCATGTAATATTCATGATAACTAGTCGAATACACTTGTAAGTTGTTATATATCCCATAATTTAATGACAATACAGGCACGTTTAACGATTAATAAAGTTTTGTGCATGCTATTACGTTGTACTAATTCAACCTATTTGTCACTGTTGGATCTACTTCAATCAGTCAAACATGGTACAATGTAATCATTGAGAACTTTATTAAACAAAGTTTGTAACATTTTTATTTAATGGGATTTTGCTACGTATGTACGTATCTCAAACTTCATCCTTTCAAAATGATTGAGCTGCTTCCAAATGAATGCTTTTATGACATATTTTATTATTTCAGTGACCTTAATAAACACCATGAAAGCTTATTTTCATGTCTTCTTGTAAATCGGAAATGGTGTAGAATTGCTACACCAATATTGTGGAGCAAACCGCTGGATTATTTTGTTGATAAAAGGATTATAATGATATATTTTTTATCATTAAACATTGAAGAACAAAGGCGACTTATCCCACTAAACTTAACGCTTTCGAAATATTCAAAGCCACTATTTAAATATATAACATTTATTACTTCTATTGATGGCTATAATTTAAATCTTAGTATCGAAAGATGGCTTAATTTTCTCTTATACTATCATCCATTCAATCCATATGAATCAACTCTACATTATTCATATAACTCATATAATCCAATTAATTATCATGAATTAGTTCGTACTGTTAAATTCTCGTTGATCAGATCATTTCTGCGAAATTGTAATCAACTTAAAAATTTAAAAATTTATGGAATGATTGATAGCGAGACGATAAGAATTCTTAATATAAACACCAATCTTACTTCTCTAAAACTTGAATATAATAAGTTTGATTCAGAAGCAATAAAGTTATTGATAGAAGTTCTCCGTACTGATACAAAGTTAACCTCTTTGGACATTACTAAAAATATACTTATTCATGAAGATGTAAAAAAATTAGTAGAAGCACTTTGTAATCACGCCATTCTGACTTCTTTGAATCTTACTAGGAATCAATTTGGTTCTGAAGAAGGAAAAACAATAGCAATGATTCTTTGCAGTAATTGCACTTTGACATCTTTGAATCTTGCTTGGAATCATCTTGGTTTTGAAGGTGGAAAGGCATTAGCAAAGTTCCTTTATAATAACTACACTTTAACATTTTTGAATCTATCTAAAAATCAACTTGGTTCTGAAGGTGTAAAAGAATTAGCAAAAGCTCTTTACAAGAATAATACCTTGACTTCCTTAAATCTTAGTGATAATGGACTTGACCATGAAAGTGCAAAAGCATTGACTGAGGCACTTTACATCAACAATACCTTGACTTATTTGGATCTTAGTAATAATAAACTTGGATCGGATGGTGCAATATTTTTCGCAGAAGCCCTTTGCAAAAATATTAATTTGACTCATTTGAATCTCGGTTCTAATCAATTTGGCCCTGAAGAAGGAAAAATATTTGCAGATTCTTTTTGCAAAAATACCACTATAACTCATTTCAATCTCAATGGTAATAAAATTGGCGTTGAAGGAGGAAAGGCAATGGCAGGTGCCCTTTGCAAGAATAGTACCCTGGCTTTTTTAGATATTAATAATAATAATCTTGGTTTTGAAGGAGGGAAGGCATTAATAGATTCTCTTAACAAAAATATCACTCTATTGATGTTAATTATCAATGAGAATCAATTGGCTTTTATAGAAAACAAATTTACGGGAGATATTTTTGATATTCAATGTTATGAACTTTGCTGTAACAAAGATTGTTTAAAAGAAGAACTAGCAAAGGCTGGGAACAGAGTTATTAATGAAACCGTATGTCCTATACTTTCTCTGATTGAAGACTTTTATCCTTCATTTGTCCCTGCATTTTGCTTTTATTCTTAAATTTTCGTCTATTAATTGAATGCATTATCCTTAAACTAGAAAATAACATAGATCGTTTTGCAATCGGCATAATTTTTTTAAAAAATAACTAATATGGATGAAATTAAATTAAATATCAAATTCACACATATGTATGTTTAACAAATATAATTTATTGTAATAATATATATATATATGAAACATTAGTTAGGCTTCTAATAAAAGTTTTAAAGAAAGGTTTTTTTTTTAATTATAAAATAGGTAAAATTATTAATATATAAACAAAAATATTTTCGCAACTATATAAATTTTATATTTTGTAAAGTTTATATAGTTGCAAAAAGAACATTTTTGTTTATATCTTAAAACTATTAAATTCAATCATGGCGATTTTATCATGTTAGAATCATAAAAGCCTTTTTACAACTTTTATTAGAAACCCAAATAATAATTACTATAATTTTTATATTAATATCAGATATTAAACTATTAAATATTAATAAATAATTTCATTCATAAAATATGATTGGCTATTTTATAGTAATAATTATGTAACTAAGCTTACAGACCAAGATTATAGCACGCATTTAGAAAATAAAGAATAATACATTTATCTATAAAACCCAACATGAAACCAGATTATTAATAACTCAACAGACTGATTCATTATTTAATCTTACTATAATTTAAAAATCAAATTTAAAAATAATATTAAACATTAAGCTATTTAAAAAAACTAATGCTAAAAACAAATAAAAAACTAAAATGAGCTAATAAATTAATAATGTTTAACCATCCAATTTTTATGAATAACTGAAGCTACTAACGGATCAGAATAATGAATGTAAATCATTAGGGTGGTGATCTGAGTTAGTATCTGAGCCATTTGTACCGTTATCGAAATCAGTAACTGGATCATTTGTACCGTTATCGAAATTGGTAACTGGATCATTTGTACCGTTATCGAAATTAGTAACTGGATCATTTGTATCGAAATTGGTAACTGGATCATTTGTACCGTTATCGAAATTAGTAACTGGATCATTTGTACCGTTATCGAAATTAGTAACTGGATCATTTGTACCGTTTTCTAAATTAGTATCTGGGCCATTTGTATCGTCATCTGAATTAGTACCTGAACTAGTATCCGAACTTTGAGATGAAAATTTCCTTTTTACATACAAAACTATTAATGCTGAAATTAAAACAATACCGACAATGCCAACAATACAAGTTATTTGACCATCTGAAAGGCCACCTGAAGGTGGTGAAGCATTATATATACTAAGAGCCAAAGGACCCCCGCAGTATTACCTTCACAACTAGAACTACATTCTTCTATGGAAAGTCTGGTTAGGCTTTTAAAATCATCATCGCAAAAACACTGCGACCCTATCTAAGAATGGTAATAAAAAAGATTAAATCCTTTTTCATATATTTAGACACATTTTTACTATTAAAACAGGCAGTGATAAAAAAGTTGAATAATTGAAATTTGGATTTCAATATACTCAAATCATGATCATCGCGTGTTTTTAAATATGTAATAAAAAATCTATTATCGATACCTCAAGTCCTGCATACTTAAAATTATTTCCTCCGCAAAATTTTAAACACTCTTCAATTGTCATTCCGGAAGGTTCCTCTGATGTACCATTTAAAAATCTTTTATTACAATAAGGACTTTCCTTATAACATCCTTTATATCCTACATCTTTATTAAGGCGAAGGTCATTAATTATTTCAAGTTTTTGGCTGGTAGTTATATTAGGTACTCTATAACTTGAAATAGCCGTTAATGCGTTATAAACAGTATAGCCATCTTTTCCACCACATATATAACTTGAATTACCGACGCAAGTGATATTACAAGTTGTATTAATTACATTATTATCAGTTAATTTAACGTAAGCATCTAAACCAGTGTTATTACCACATCTACAATCATTTCCATGTGTTAGTGCTGCATATTTAAAAAGATAATCAGCACAATGAATTATACAGAGTCCTGGGTCCATTAAAGTTTGATCCCGATCCTTGTATGGGTCAGGAAAATTTATACTCGTAAGACCAGCTAGAGTATCTATGCCAAAGGTTGTATTAAATGTATAACAACCTAAAGGGTCGGTTGATGGATGATTTCTTCGTGTTAAATTTCCAACGCATTCTCCAGGATCAATTAATCTTTTGTAAAACATTATTCAATATGATTTGTGAAAAGTTGTACTTTCATAGAAAATAAGTTTAAATAGACTAACCAGTAAAATCGCAAAAATGATTAAATACATTAAAAAACATGAAAAGAACATAAAAAGAACGTAAGAAGAACATGAAAAAAAATCGTATAGTGAATGAAGCTCACTATACAGTACAAAAGAATTAAAGGTTCACAATGAGTTTTACAACATTCATTTTAATATATCTTGGCATGTATTTACTTCGAAATAAATTTGAAATAATCATGGTACACTAATTAAAATATATGTATACTTATTTCTCCTATTTGTTGCAGAGTATATAATGAGATTACCAAGTTTGGAATGTGTTATCAACTATCGGATTTGGTCTTGGCGAAGCACAATCATTAACCGGCATGGTAAATGACCTGGTCATTTGATCAAAATTCAAATGACCCAAAGTCATCAAATAATGACCAGGTAATTTAGATCATTTGCATATAGAATAATTTTATTTGTCGAATTTCTCATATAAAAAGTTATCGAACTATATATTTTCTTAATCGATAGCATGTTTGAAATGGATTTCTACCGATTTCCCGATAAAAACTTTCCCGACAATTCACTCTCCCGACAAATAGATTCTCGACATATCACTTCTCCGACAGTATCACTTTCCTGACAATATCTATTTCCCGACAGTATCATTTTCCCGACAACACCTTTGGCTGTTATACATTTAATACAATCTTTGGCATAGATACTCTAGCTG
>CAJVQC010000897.1:0-11392 GCA_910592285.1 Racocetra persica
ACAAACCCAAACTAATGCGGCTAATTTGTAGGAATTTTGATATTGTCAGGAAAGTGTTTGTCAGGAAAATGATAGGTTCTCTTACTACTGTAATACAAATACAGATATACCTCAATGAAAAATCAGATAAAATAAAACCCTTAAAACTTATTTATAATAGAGACTGGACTTGAGTCAACTCGTAGCTTAAAAAACATTGTCTTGACTCGAATTAATTCGAGTTAAGATAATATTTTTAAGCTAGAAGTTGACTCGAATCCAGTTTCTAATCTATAATATATTAAAATATTATAATTTATACTTATTTCCAATAAATTAATTAATCTAAATAAAAAAAAAAATAAGCATTAATAAGCTGAATAGCTTAAAAACAGTATAACAATTAAAATTTGAATTGTTTAAAAAAAAACTTTCATGGCAGAATAAGGTAAAAGTGTCAGATTAATAAGTGATCTACATACTGTAAAATGAATTTCCTTGATTTTCTCCATTACGTTTATAATGTACCAGTCCTTCACAGATGCATTTTGGTGAAAGCTTTCACTCTGGCGCACCTAACGATCTATTTTTTATAGCAGGTATTTGCAAACTGAAAAAGAATCACGTGAAAGAAGACAAAAAAATTGCACAGGTTTGAAGCTATATTACTTTACAAAGGCAAGCTAGTTTTTAATATTTTTTATATTTTCTGATTAGTAAAAACTTCAGAAACAAGTTTGTTTTAAGAAACATTATGTATTACGGCTAAGGTTTAGAAGAAAATTTAAAAAATATAAATTCGTCGATTTGTGTAATTTATGAAAATCATATGATAAAATATTGGATGTGACAAATTGTGCGCATGTTATGTGAGATAACTATAAGATATCAGGCCTGTAGTTTAATATTCGATTCTCTCCACAGGATGTAACTTGATTAAATAAAGCTACTAGTGTGATCTGCCAAAGTGAAGCAAAAAAAAATTTAATAATACTAAATAATACTAATAATAAGAAATTTAGAAAACTCATTTTATAACAATATTTAGAAACTTCATTAACAACAGTTTGTATCAAAAAAATTTTAAATTGTTGTTAACTTCTGATCTTGAGTCTTCAACCTGCTTTTGGTATTAGTTGGTACAAGTAATCATTAGGGCTAAACTAACTATTTTTAATTTGTATTACTATTTATAATTGATTTATTTATAAATATCTTTTTTTTTATCTTCATTATAATCAATTGTGTATTAAAGCTAAATATAATGATAATGAAGTTTAAATAAAATAATAATACTAGTATTTATTAATTATATTTTAGATATTGTATATAAAGCTAATATAAGTATTTTAATTGATGATTTGCTACTCAACCAGAGAGAGCTCATAGAGTAACATAATACAGTTTATATATAAAAATTAAAGTTTTTGGAATATAAGCTGCTTCTATTTAAAACTTTTTTTTGTACTAAGTTAACTATCTTTGGGCCTTTAATTGAAGTTGTAGAGCTCATTAAGATAAATCTAATAGTAGTTAAATTGTTAAAATCGGGCTTGTAAATTACAAAATATCTTTAAAAATATTTTGTTAATTATGTAAATTTTTCTTTTAACAATAGTATTATTGAAAGAAAAGTTTACATAGTTAGTAAAATGTTTTTGAAGATATCTTATAATTTACAAAGCTAATTTTGATAATTTAACTACCATTAGATTTATCTTGACAAGCTCTACAACTTTAATTAGAGACCCAAAAATGATTAATTTAGTACAAAAAAAAGTTTTAGATAAAGACAGCTCATATTTCAAAAACTTTAATTTTTATATATAAACTGTATCATATTAAAAAAAAACAAAAGTTGTAAAGTTTATCAAAATATATTTAATATTGTAAAAATATTAAAATTGGCTTGGTGATTCTTGAAAAATCTTTAAAAAACCTCTTGCTAACATATAAAATTTCTTTAAAAAAAAAGCAATTTTTTTTAAAAAAAAATTCATATATCAACAAAAGGTTTACCAAGCTAATTTTAATATTCTTACAATATTAAATATATTTTAATAAGCTCTACAACTTTTGTTAGAAGCTCAAAAATAATTTATTTAATTGGTAATTCACTAGTTAACTAGTAAAAGGTCATAGTATAAAGGACGTGCCAAAAATCAAATGATTTTTTAGAAGGGAGAAGGTAAAAAAAAGTTAAAATTATATATAAGAACCTGATTTTTTTTATATTAAGAGAGGGAGGGGGGTAAGCCTCTGATAAAAAATAATCAAGTAATAAATGATACTGCCCTAACATGATGCAGTTTATATATAGAAATTAGAGTTTTGCAAATATAGGCTGCATTATTCTAAAACTTTTTTTGTACTAAGTTAACCATTTTTAGGCTTCTAATTGAAGTTGTAGAGCTCATCGAGATAAATCTAATGGTGGTTAAATCGTTAAAATTAGTTTTGTGGATTATAAGATATCTTTGAAAAATATTTTACCAACTATGTAAAATTCTCTTTCAACAATAGTATTGTTGAAAAAGAATTTTACATAGTCAGCAAAATGTTTTTTGAAGATATCTCATGATCCACAAGACCGATTTTAATGATTTAACTACTATTAGATTTATCTTGATAAGCTCTACAACTTCAATTAGAAGCCTAAAAGTGGTTAACTTAGTACAAAAAAAGTTTTAAAATAATGCAGCCCATATTTGCAAAACCTTAATTTCTATATTGTATGTAAACTGCATTATATTACACTATGACCTCTCACTAGTTGACTGGCGAATCACCAATTAATATAAAAAAAATTTTAGATAGAGATACTATATATTTAGGCTTATAATAAAATTTATATATAAAAAAAAATTTGAATCAGATAATTAGAGAATTACCTATTAAACAAAGTTTTATTAAGAAAATTATTTTTATATTTCTAAATAAAATTATAAAGTAGATTTTTTTAATTCTAACAATAATATAATTATTAAATTAGAATTAAAACTTAGTGTAATATAATTATTTTAAAATTTAGATAATATTAATGTTTACAAAGATCATATAACATTAGCTAATTAGAATCAAGCACTTTGTACTATCTATAAAATTTTGAAATATTATAGAAAAACTTTACAATGCATATAAATATATTTTTTAAATTAATATTATCTCTAAAAGTTTGACTATTTATAAATAGAAGTTTGTATCCACAAGCTATAAAATTTTGATAAAAATTAATTGTAACTTTAAAAAATTTTATCAGTAATATATTTTTTGTTATCTATATAAAATTCTGATCTACTATATAGGCTATATAAAAATAATTGATATTACTTTCTACTCTTAATATTTTAAAAATATTTATTAACTGCTTTTAATTTATAAGTAAATATTATAGAATGAAATTTTCTAATTCTAATAGTAGTAAAATTACTCAAATTGATTAAATATTTAATAAGAAATATATATTTGAAGATTTTTAATATGTGGTACAGGTTTAAGCTGATATGATCATCACTAACAAGATATAAAGTAAGTTTTGATTTGTTGAAATAAGACAGGTATATAACTACCAGCTGACAACCAAAGGAAAAAATGTCTCTAGCAAGTTAAAGACCCAGAGAAAGGCTAATAACTACTAAAGCAGATCATATCAGGTATAAGCTTGATGAGCTTTCTGTTTAGTTAGATTAATATAGCTATAAATAAAAATTTATGTAATTTTTTGAATAGTTTTAATTTCAAATAAACAGGCAAGATTGCTAAATTACAAAAAAAAAAAAAAAAAATTTTGACATGTAATATCAACCAATCAAAATCAACAATTTTTATATAACTCTAAAAAATTTGATAATCTCTGGCAAATATAGAATATATACAAGTATTAAAATTTATATCATTGTAAAAAGTATATATTCTATGAAATTTTAATAAAAATTAAACATAATTATAACAAGTTTTATTAGTAGCATCTTCAATTTTTTGGTAAAATCAAAAAATTCTATGTAGATCATATGAGTGCCGCCAAGGGAAAATGTCCCTCTGTAAATTATAGTATATTATTAATTATTTATCTGATTCAGCCCTTCTGATTAATGATTAGAGGTGTTAAAAAGCTTGATGGACCCGGTCCTTAAGTCAACTTCACACAGACTTTTTGGAACTGACTCAAATCGGTTTCGGACAGAGTCTCAAATGCAGGGGTGCATGTCATTTATTCTATGTGATTGGCTAATTGACACCACTATTTAATAAACTGGTATTAGCGTTAGATTTAAAAATATTCTAATGAAAGGTTGCCATCGAATTTAGAAATTGTTATGAACTTTGCTTATAAAAGATATCATTAATAGCATGTATTCTTTAAATAAAAAAATAGGATCACAAATGCAATATGATTAACAATCGTGATAGCTTGTAAATGATTTAATTTATTATAACAAATATACTGTGCTTATACAAAAAAATTACCCAGATAATTGAAAGTATACCATCGGGTTTAGAATAAATTGTTATGATTCGCTTATAAAACATATAGGTCAGTACACAGCAAAAAGAGGCTTCGGGACGAATTTTTTATTTGTAGATATCAATATTTAATCAATTAAATTTTAAATCTAATATATAGATAAAAAAAATACTGCATATAAAATTGTACAAAGTTTATTATGCTAATGCGAGCTAAAAAATTTACTATACATGAATAAATCACATATTTAGAAATACGATTCAGTAAAAATCTCAACCTTGATCAAAATGTCTCTAAACCTTGTTTGCTGTATACTGACCCATATCATTATTAGTGTGTTTGTTAAATAAAAAATAGTAAGATTCCAAATGCACTTGTCTTTATTTTTTATGATCAACAATTGTGAAAGCTTGCGATTTTTTTATTACACAATTAATCCCGATCACTATATCAGGATCACAGAAGATTAATGCTGATCCATATGTGAATAAGCGTCAACTTTGTTTTCGCTAATTCCCAATAGATCAGGATATTATTACAACTATCAAAAATCTGTGTTAATTAAATTATACATCGTGCAATTGTTTTATATTAAATTATGCATCACGCAATTGTCTTATATTAAATTAAATTAAATTATTACGCAATTGTTTTATATTAATTAAATTATGCATCGCGCAATTGTCTCATATTAATTAAATTATTATGCAATAGTCTTATATTAATTAAATTTACACAATTGTCTTATATTAATTAAATAAATTATGCACTAAAATGCCACATTATGTTATTTGAACAATAACTCAGATCAGAAATAAAAAGTTAAATTTTTTTTCACGACTCAATTTTATTTTATTTTTTTTTTAAAAACACATACATCAAATTTTGTTTTCTTATAAATATTTTCAATGTCTGACTTCAACTTACCCGCTTTTTTAACTTTCGATTCCACTTCTTCAATATCTAATCCTATGTCTTTAGAAGTTCTCGATCCTGTTTCTTCAGAAATTCCCGATTCTGTTTCTTCAATTTTTGATCTTCTAGAGGAAAACCTTCATGAAAGTTACTCAGAAAATGATCCTATCAATAATGTTATTAAAAACAATTAAAAAAAAAGACCATCATCCATTCATGATTATCTAGAGGTACTTGACAATGGAACCCGCATTTGTGAAATATGTTCTAACATTCCCGATATTAAGAAACCCAGTCAATAGAATCCAGATACATCTTTGTCGATGATATCACGCTATTTCGAAAGCAAGCATCCAAGCCTCTATAAAGATTTTAAACGAAAAAATGCAAAAATTACCCATTCTACATATTCAATAACTGATAAAGTTAGCAGAGATCGCATAAAATCTTTAAATCATGAATGGATGATGGTCTTTTTTTTTAATTGTTTTTAATAACATTATTGATAGGATCATTTTCTGAGTAACTTTCATGAAGGTTTTCCTCTAGAAGATCAAAAATTGAAGAAACAGAATCGGGAATTTCTGAAGAAACAGGATCGAGAACTTCTAAAGACATAGGATTAGATATTGAAGAAGTGGAATCGAAAGTTAAAAAAGCGGGTAAGTTGAAGTCAGACATTGAAAATATTTATAAGAAAACAAAATTTGATGTATGTGTTTTTAAAAAAAAAATAAAATAAAATTGAGTCGTGAAAAAAAATTTAACTTTTTATTTCTGATCTGAGTTATTGTTCAAATAACATAATGTGGCATTTTAGTGCATAATTTATTTAATTAATATAAGACAATTGTGTAAATTTAATTAATATAAGACTATTGCATAATAATTTAATTAATATGAGACAATTGCGCGATGCATAATTTAATTAATATAAAACAATTGCGTAATAATTTAATTTAATTTAATATAAGACAATTGCGTGATGCATAATTTAATATAAAACAATTGCACGATGTATAATTTAATTAACACAGATTTTTGATAGTTGTAATAATATCCTGATCTATTGGGAATTAGCGAAAACAAAGTTGACGCTTATTCACATATGGATCAGCATTAATCTTCTGTGATCCTGATATAGTGATCGGGATTAATTGTGTAATAAAAAAATCGCAAGCTTTCACAATTGTTGATCATAAAAAATAAAGACAAGTGCATTTGGAATCTTACTATTTTTTATTTAACAAACACACTAATAATGATATGGGTCAGTATACAGCAAACAAGGTTTAGAGACATTTTGATCAAGGTTGAGATTTTTACTGAATCGTATTTCTAAATATGTGATTTATTCATGTATAGTAAATTTTTTAGCTCGCATTAGCATAATAAACTTTGTACAATTTTATATGCAGTATTTTTTTTATCTATATATTAGATTTAAAATTTAATTGATTAAATATTGATATCTACAAATAAAAAATTCGTCCCGAAGCCTCTTTTTGCTGTGTACTGACCTATATGTTTTATAAGCGAATCATAACAATTTATTCTAAACCCGATGGTATACTTTCAATTATCTGGGTAATTTTTTTGTATAAGCACAGTATATTTGTTATAATAAATTAAATCATTTACAAGCTATCACGATTGTTAATCATATTGCATTTGTGATCCTATTTTTTTATTTAAAGAATACATGCTATTAATGATATCTTTTATAAGCAAAGTTCATAACAATTTCTAAATTCGATGGCAACCTTTCATTAGAATATTTTTAAATCTAACGCTAATACCAGTTTATTAAATAGTGGTGTCAATTAGCCAATCACATAGAATAAATGACATGCACCCCTGCATTTGAGACTCTGTCCGAAACCGATTTGAGTCAGTTCCAAAAAGTCTGTGTGAAGTTGACTTAAGGACCGGGTCCATCAAGCTTTTTAACACCTCTAATCATTAATCAGAAGGGCTGAATCAGATAAATAATTAATAATATACTATAATTTACAGAGGGACATTTTCCCTTGGCGGCACTCATATGATCTACATAGAATTTTTTGATTTTACCAAAAAATTGAAGATGCTACTAATAAAACTTGTTATAATTATGTTTAATTTTTATTAAAATTTCATAGAATATATACTTTTTACAATGATATAAATTTTAATACTTGTATATATTCTATATTTGCCAGAGATTATCAAATTTTTTAGAGTTATATAAAAATTGTTGATTTTGATTGGTTGATATTACATGTCAAAATTTTTTTTTTTTTTTTTTGTAATTTAGCAATCTTGCCTGTTTATTTGAAATTAAAACTATTCAAAAAATTACATAAATTTTTATTTATAGCTATATTAATCTAACTAAACAGAAAGCTCATCAAGCTTATACCTGATATGATCTGCTTTAGTAGTTATTAGCCTTTCTCTGGGTCTTTAACTTGCTAGAGACATTTTTTCCTTTGGTTGTCAGCTGGTAGTTATATACCTGTCTTATTTCAACAAATCAAAACTTACTTTATATCTTGTTAGTGATGATCATATCAGCTTAAACCTGTACCACATATTAAAAATCTTCAAATATATATTTCTTATTAAATATTTAATCAATTTGAGTAATTTTACTACTATTAGAATTAGAAAATTTCATTCTATAATATTTACTTATAAATTAAAAGCAGTTAATAAATATTTTTAAAATATTAAGAGTAGAAAGTAATATCAATTATTTTTATATAGCCTATATAGTAGATCAGAATTTTATATAGATAACAAAAAATATATTACTGATAAAATTTTTTAAAGTTACAATTAATTTTTATCAAAATTTTATAGCTTGTGGATACAAACTTCTATTTATAAATAGTCAAACTTTTAGAGATAATATTAATTTAAAAAATATATTTATATGCATTGTAAAGTTTTTCTATAATATTTCAAAATTTTATAGATAGTACAAAGTGCTTGATTCTAATTAGCTAATGTTATATGATCTTTGTAAACATTAATATTATCTAAATTTTAAAATAATTATATTACACTAAGTTTTAATTCTAATTTAATAATTATATTATTGTTAGAATTAAAAAAATCTACTTTATAATTTTATTTAGAAATATAAAAATAATTTTCTTAATAAAACTTTGTTTAATAGGTAATTCTCTAATTATCTGATTCAAATTTTTTTTTATATATAAATTTTATTATAAGCCTAAATATATAGTATCTCTATCTAAAATTTTTTTTATATTAATTGGTGATTCGCCAGTCAACTAGTGAGAGGTCATAGTGTAATATAATGCAGTTTACATACAATATAGAAATTAAGGTTTTGCAAATATGGGCTGCATTATTTTAAAACTTTTTTTGTACTAAGTTAACCACTTTTAGGCTTCTAATTGAAGTTGTAGAGCTTATCAAGATAAATCTAATAGTAGTTAAATCATTAAAATCGGTCTTGTGGATCATGAGATATCTTCAAAAAACATTTTGCTGACTATGTAAAATTCTTTTTCAACAATACTATTGTTGAAAGAGAATTTTACATAGTTGGTAAAATATTTTTCAAAGATATCTTATAATCCACAAAACTAATTTTAACGATTTAACCACCATTAGATTTATCTCGATGAGCTCTACAACTTCAATTAGAAGCCTAAAAATGGTTAACTTAGTACAAAAAAAGTTTTAGAATAATGCAGCCTATATTTGCAAAACTCTAATTTCTATATATAAACTGCATCATGTTAGGGCAGTATCATTTATTACTTGATTATTTTTTATCAGAGGCTTACCCCCCTCCCTCTCTTAATATAAAAAAAATCAGGTTCTTATATATAATTTTAACTTTTTTTTACCTTCTCCCTTCTAAAAAATCATTTGATTTTTGGCACGTCCTTTATACTATGACCTTTTACTAGTTAACTAGTGAATTACCAATTAAATAAATTATTTTTGAGCTTCTAACAAAAGTTGTAGAGCTTATTAAAATATATTTAATATTGTAAGAATATTAAAATTAGCTTGGTAAACCTTTTGTTGATATATGAATTTTTTTTTAAAAAAAATTGCTTTTTTTTTAAAGAAATTTTATATGTTAGCAAGAGGTTTTTTAAAGATTTTTCAAGAATCACCAAGCCAATTTTAATATTTTTACAATATTAAATATATTTTGATAAACTTTACAACTTTTGTTTTTTTTTAATATGATACAGTTTATATATAAAAATTAAAGTTTTTGAAATATGAGCTGTCTTTATCTAAAACTTTTTTTTGTACTAAATTAATCATTTTTGGGTCTCTAATTAAAGTTGTAGAGCTTGTCAAGATAAATCTAA
The DNA here is from genome assembly GCA_910592285.1 of Racocetra persica. Classification (NCBI taxonomy): domain Eukaryota; kingdom Fungi; phylum Glomeromycota; class Glomeromycetes; order Diversisporales; family Gigasporaceae; genus Racocetra; species Racocetra persica. The sequence continues at coordinate 9,706 of CAJVQC010000897.1, forward strand.
TGGTAGTTAAATTATCAAAATTAGCTTTGTAAATTATAAGATATCTTCAAAAACATTTTACTAACTATGTAAACTTTTCTTTCAATAATACTATTGTTAAAAGAAAAATTTACATAATTAACAAAATATTTTTAAAGATATTTTGTAATTTACAAGCCCGATTTTAACAATTTAACTACTATTAGATTTATCTTAATGAGCTCTACAACTTCAATTAAAGGCCCAAAGATAGTTAACTTAGTACAAAAAAAAGTTTTAAATAGAAGCAGCTTATATTCCAAAAACTTTAATTTTTATATATAAACTGTATTATGTTACTCTATGAGCTCTCTCTGGTTGAGTAGCAAATCATCAATTAAAATACTTATATTAGCTTTATATACAATATCTAAAATATAATTAATAAATACTAGTATTATTATTTTATTTAAACTTCATTATCATTATATTTAGCTTTAATACACAATTGATTATAATGAAGATAAAAAAAAAGATATTTATAAATAAATCAATTATAAATAGTAATACAAATTAAAAATAGTTAGTTTAGCCCTAATGATTACTTGTACCAACTAATACCAAAAGCAGGTTGAAGACTCAAGATCAGAAGTTAACAACAATTTAAAATTTTTTTGATACAAACTGTTGTTAATGAAGTTTCTAAATATTGTTATAAAATGAGTTTTCTAAATTTCTTATTATTAGTATTATTTAGTATTATTAAATTTTTTTTTGCTTCACTTTGGCAGATCACACTAGTAGCTTTATTTAATCAAGTTACATCCTGTGGAGAGAATCGAATATTAAACTACAGGCCTGATATCTTATAGTTATCTCACATAACATGCGCACAATTTGTCACATCCAATATTTTATCATATGATTTTCATAAATTACACAAATCGACGAATTTATATTTTTTAAATTTTCTTCTAAACCTTAGCCGTAATACATAATGTTTCTTAAAACAAACTTGTTTCTGAAGTTTTTACTAATCAGAAAATATAAAAAATATTAAAAACTAGCTTGCCTTTGTAAAGTAATATAGCTTCAAACCTGTGCAATTTTTTTGTCTTCTTTCACGTGATTCTTTTTCAGTTTGCAAATACCTGCTATAAAAAATAGATCGTTAGGTGCGCCAGAGTGAAAGCTTTCACCAAAATGCATCTGTGAAGGACTGGTACATTATAAACGTAATGGAGAAAATCAAGGAAATTCATTTTACAGTATGTAGATCACTTATTAATCTGACACTTTTACCTTATTCTGCCATGAAAGTTTTTTTTTAAACAATTCAAATTTTAATTGTTATACTGTTTTTAAGCTATTCAGCTTATTAATGCTTATTTTTTTTTTTATTTAGATTAATTAATTTATTGGAAATAAGTATAAATTATAATATTTTAATATATTATAGATTAGAAACTGGATTCGAGTCAACTTCTAGCTTAAAAATATTATCTTAACTCGAATTAATTCGAGTCAAGACAATGTTTTTTAAGCTACGAGTTGACTCAAGTCCAGTCTCTATTATAAATAAGTTTTAAGGGTTTTATTTTATCTGATTTTTCATTGAGGTATATCTGTATTTGTATTACAGTAGTAAGAGAACCTATCATTTTCCTGACAAACACTTTCCTGACAATATCAAAATTCCTACAAATTAGCCGCATTAGTTTGGGTTTGT
>CAJVQC010000898.1:0-11392 GCA_910592285.1 Racocetra persica
TTTGCTTATACATATTAATTATATAAATTAGTGTAGAGAATAGTTTAGATAGTAATATGCAATTTTTACAAGTTCAACACAGGCTTATAATTGTGACCATCCAGTGTAGGTGTAAAATCTCATATTTAGTTTAGTTTTTTTCGCTCTCCCTTACTCCTTTTATTTCTTTTATTTGTTTTTTTACATATTTCGTTATATCTCAGTATTTTACTTATAAAACTTTTTCTTTTTCTTTTACTTCTCTACGAGAAGATGTTATCATATTGGTAACATTCTATTGTAGAGCAGTAGTCAGACGAGCCCCCAGCAGGTATTATCTTAATTGATTATATTCTGTTGGTATGGCAGATTGCTTGTAGGTACATATAGATAAGTAGTTAGATTATACAAGGTAATCGCAGAATATCAGATTTTCAGTTTTAATATTCTGCTCTCTTCACAGAGTTATAGCTTTATTAAACAATAAATACTGGCACGACCCGTCTAAGTGAAAAAAAAAAAACAATTTTCAATATAACAAAGTATCAGAAATACTGTGCTTACTTTTATTTTTTTATCTATATACATATAAAGATATATGTACCAATTTATCTATAATTTATTGCATCTTTTGATATAAATATTAAACTTGTATACATAATTCTATTGATTAACTGATAAAGCTTATAATCTAACCAATTACTATATATCAAGTTGATTATAACTTGTTATATAATCAAATTTTACATTAACTAAATATTACTGTATATATATGAAATACACAACTAAATCATATAAAATAAATATTATTACTATATCAATAACAATAATAAAATTATTATTCTTATTAATAGCTATGCTAAAAATAATTTTGAGATCTAAGAGTATAGTGACATAGAGTAGTGGTTTAGTTATCACCCCCAAGTAGCAGGTTTAGAGTTCGATTTCTACCAGAAACATTTTTCAAAAAATAGGCCTATATTACGGTAACATTTATTTGATGATCAATTGGATATATCACCTGTAATCTTGGTACCACTATCTCAAAATAGAAGCTTTAGAGCAATCTAAATTCAAGAAACTGGAATATTTGAAACCCGTTTGGCAAGACCCAAGCTAGAAGTAGTAAAGATCTTTGATGATATTACAGAAAACTGGAACTAGAGACCAAAGAACCGAACAAACAACCCTGGAACAAGAAAGGGTTCACCAACTTGGCTACCAGAATCACACTAAAGAAAAAGGTCAAATATTACAGAATTTAGAACCAAGAGAAGTAAAACCAGAAAACACTTAGAGTCTAGATACAACAACCTTTCTGGGCTAACTAGTTTGGTAGTTGGGAAGAGATCAGTATAAGAGCCAGTTAGAAGTGGATATCGGGATCGAATGAACCTTGTAAAGGGCAAGGAGTAGGTAACGGTAGTGATACAGAAGATCACAAGTTTCAGTCCTTAGATTGGAGCGTATGTTATCGAAAAAACCTAGGTGATACATGTGTAGGACATGGACCACTCTGGTAGATTTACCACAAGAATAAAATGGTTCTAAGAGGCCTTAGCAGCAAGAATTCTTCTAAGGAAAGCATCTGACGGTACTAAGTTGATCAGAGGGTTTAAATAAAGGATCTATAAATAGATTCTAGGTATAGCAATTAGTAGATAACTATAGATAGAAATAGATATAGCAAAGCCTTTAATTAGATAATGACTAAAGTTGTATGTGTAACCAATTGTACTCTCGTTGATATAACAAAGTCAAGAGGTGCCTATTTGGCATCCTAATAATTGAACTGAGAAGTTAATAAATCGTGCCAGACCTCAAAGTAGTCATCTTAATATTTAAAAAAAAAAATTAATTTTGAGATCTGCTATTATATTAATTAAAAAACTCCAGATCAAATATACAATATCTGACAAAAAACTTATAAAATATCAAAAGTATTGTTAAAAATAAAAAATTTAAAATGAAAGTATATTTTTATTTAGTATTAAAATTTACTTCTCAAATATGTATATATAATTCAGTAACTTGTATAGCAAATAAAAAAACTAAAAAATTGTTCAGTAACTGTTTGTACTATTTACAAAATCTTAATTTTTTAAGTAGAATTTGTATATCTATTCAAAAGTAAATATATACAAATTTTTTGTTTTTGTATATTATGTACTAACTATCTAAAATAACTAAAAAAAACTAATAATAATAAGTAAAAAACTTAGAAAATTAAAAATCATCTTAAAAAAGTCTTAGAATCTTAATAAGCTTTTTGAATATAAAAATATACTATTAATTTTTTCAAGTTTATAAACTATTTTATCTCTATTTAATTATTATGATTATTTTTATTAACTTGAAAAAATTAAATAAAAAGGATCTTTTGATACTACTAAATAAAATTAAAATTTATAAAATTTATTTTTTTTTTTTTGCAATTTGGCTATCTCTTCTTTATTTTATTTGAAACTAAATCACTTCAACAAATTTTACAAATTTATATCTATGACTATATAGTTTACCAAAACAAAGGCTAGCTAACTAGGGTTGGGACACAGGAAAATTTTCAGACATACCCCATGGGCATGCTTCTGGTTTTTTTGATTTAGAAGCATGCCTCCAAAATTTTTTATGTGACAACTTTTTACATATATAACTTTTTTGAAAAAGGACATACCTAGGGGCATGCCCAGGAGGCATGCCTAAAAGACATGTCTCGTGCCTTGTATTCCCAACCCTATAGCTAACACTATATTAAACATAAATACTAACATAACTTGCTTTAATAGCACTCAGCTTCCTTTAGAATTTTCAACTTACTGAAGACTTGGTTCTTTAGTTAACAACTAGCAGCTATATATTTATCAAGAAGCAAAAAAACAAAAGAAAAATAAATAAATACTAAACATAAAACAAAAATACTGAGATATAGGAAAATATGATAAAGTATACAAACAAGAAAAGAAAGAGGTAAGAGAGTTATGAAAATGAACACAAAAATTTTTGTCTATTCTAATATTACAATTATAAGCCTATATCAGGCTTGTAAAAATTATATACTATTAGATAAACTAGTCTCTACTCTAAATCTAACTAATTAGTATATCTAAGAAAAAACTTGTAGAAAAAACTTCAACTTGTAATCTAACATATTTCTTTTTTACTAAATAAGATTAAACAGAGAATTGTCTCTATAGTCAACTATTCATCATTAGAAGCTACTTTCTCAAGTTCATTATATAGAGTTTTTATTTCTAACAAATAATATTCAGATTGTAGAGAGGTCAGAGATATATCTTAGAGCATTGTTCATATGTATTATTAATATATTCAAGATATATATATTCACATATTTGTTGTCACCAATCTGATTTGAAAGATAAACAATACTACTAATTTGATGCATATAATATTAATCTTTTAGAGAAGATAAACTAAAACATCTACTTTTTACAAAAAATTTTTTTTAAAAAAAAGTGGTGGGCTAATAAATGTATGTGAGATTCTTCTTGTAAGTTTTACAGTTATATAATCTAGTTTTTAAGCTTTTACTAAACTTGGTAAGAACCTTATTACTTCCTGTTCTTAAAATAACTTTTTTGGTTTAAATACTAAATATTTTGAGAAGTTTGTTAGAAGAAAACTTAACCCCAAAAAAAACTACCAGAAAATATTTGCTCTTCGATATATTATGTTTGACTTAGACTTTGTTAATAACAACCTACTTAACATAGAACTAAGAGTAGTGTCTACTTACTTGCTTTCTTATATGTTTTTACTGTAGTTTGGTTTTATTGTTATTAACCAAGAGATCATTAGAAAAAGTTGATAAAATTTATTTTTAAAAAGAACAAAAATATTATAGAATAAGTTTTTTATTTTTTTATTAGTATTATTATTAGTATTATTATTAGTATTATTATATTATATAGGGTTTTTGCCTTGAAAATCAAGTTAAGGGACATAGTAAATCATATGTTCCATATTTGATTTTCAAGGCAAAGACCCCATATTATTGTATTATTTTGTATATTATTAAGTAATTATATATAACATTAGAAACAAATCAAAAAGTTACTGTTTTTATTATTTTTGCTATTCTAATTATTCTTACTATTTTTAACTATTTTAACTATTTTAACTATTTTAACTAGAGGGTGTGGTGACATAGCAAAGTGGTCAAGTTGTCACCCCCCAAGTGGCAGGTCAAGAGTTCGAATCTCACCGGTAACGAAAATTCGAAAATTCTGCTTGTATTATAGCTAACTGTATTCAACGATCAGTTGGGATAGAATATCTGTAACTACAGTTGCACCAGCAAGACTGGGAGGTCTGGGGCATTCATGTGATATAAAGTTACACAAAGAAATGCAAACCAATAATAGGGCAATACAAAAACAAGATAAGTCCCTGGGCCATGTAAATTCAAAGAACTGCGAATATAGAAGCCCACTTGACAAGTCCCGAATAGAGAGGTAGCACAGATCTTTGATAAAGCTGCTGCAAAGGTTAGATCCAGAAAACAGAATCCATGTGAACTGAACCAAATGAAATATAGAGTATAGGTACACCTATACCAACCAGGCTGCTGCAAATAGGAAAGAGGATCGGGAATCTAGCTAGGGAGCTCCTGCAATTGCAGACAAATCGTGGTGATGGTAGAAGACCTACTAGCCACCCTTTGGGGATACCTGCCTAGGCGCAGAGGAAAAGTACATGGTTACTGGGCCATCTAGCTTGAAAGTCGAGAACCAGGGTTGGGGCTTCTGCTATTGACAAATAGGTAAAATCGCCAATACCAACTAGACCGCTATCGAATTGGAGAAAAATAAGTGATTACATATTGGGCTATCTAGATTGGAAGTTTGGGTAAAGGAAGCTGGATTACTAAAGTATTGGGGATATATTGTGAAGTAAGTTCTGGGGTTTGAGTGAACTTTACAAGGGCAGAAATAGGTTTGGATAGTGGAGTTTAGCCAAACTGGGGTTAAATCATAGAAGAAAGCAAGAGAAAGTTTAAGCTAGAAGAAAAACTATAGGCAAGAACTTCGACCTGATACCACATACACTTCCAGAATAGGCAAACTGAGCTGCAAGTGGTGGACCACGGCTCATGTATATCAAACTAAAGTACAGGCTAGGTGCAGTATAAAGTAGGAATACTGCGGGCTCTGCCAGGTTTACTTCGAGGATAAAAAACCAGAAGTAGGTTATAAAGGTGATGAAGATCTGCTTTAAAGTTCTAAGTCATCATGTGAACATGCGTCAGGGAGACCGGTTCATAAAACTGGAGGAATGGTTGCTGATTGACATAGATATTAAAGTATATAGACGCAGAAGGTTTATATGGGTAGCCCCTAGTGGGTTGCAGGTATGGCAACTAGTGTAGAACTTAGTAATAGGCAGACTACTTAAATAGGCACTCAAAAGGCACAGGTATGACTAGATGTACCCTCCAAATATATATAACACATTTGAAATCAATAAAGTACACTTGACCAAGAGGTCACCTTAATATCAAAAAAAAAAAAAAACTATTTTAACTATTTTAACTATTATTATTATTTTTACTATTTTTACTATTTCTTATTATTTTTATTCATTTTAATAGTTGAAAAAAAGATATATAAATATATTTCTTCTTGCTATCAAATAGACTTAAACAGACTCAATTAGACCCAAATATTTCTTTAATTATAAGAATTCTTTCTTGTAATTAAAATCTTTATACTATAAATAAAATATATCTTTTTTTAACTATATACTTTCTACAAACTGCTTCTAGTAAAGTTATATTCTACTTTCACACCACTAAATTAATACAATAGATTACTATACAGTAGCTGTGTACTATATTACTTGTACTGTATTAAGAAGGCTACAGTTTACTTATAACAATAGTATACTAATATACAGTACAATTTACTAATATTTTAACTATTCTATATATAATATAAATTTTAATATAACTATAATACAAATTTACTAAGAACAAATCTCGAATATAAACTATAGAATATAAAATATTATTTTACAAAACTATTAGTATACTTTTATAAATTTACTTTGTAACAATATAAATCAACCTGATGAAAAAAATAAAAAACCAAAAATTCAAAAAATATTGAAAAGATAATTTTATTATAAAATCTACTCTCACCTTAACTTTACATTAACTCTTACTCTAACTTTAATTAAAAAATCAAAAACATATAACTATACATAACTTTAGACATACCCTATTTTTAGCAAAAAAACTACACAAAAATTTTACAAATAACTTTATAAGTTTTTAAAAAAATTAAAATATCTCAGTAAATTCTTATCCACAACTTTATTTAAAACTCCAAAATTGGTTTACTTAGTAAAATTTTGAGTTTTATATATAGAAACGATTTGCGATTCCTCTATAATTTTTGAATAGCTTTTGGATGTAACTTATTTTGAAAAATATATAGTAATTCTAAATTTCATTTACGTTATACCAAAAATTATCTTAATACATTTAATGCACACATGACAATTTTAAACGTTAAAGGATTTATTTAATACGTAAAACGCATGAATGTTTAATTTCTAAGTATTACTCTTGTCTAAGATATATTTGTTCTTCATCCAATCCTTCCTTCTCCTCTTGTTGCTATTTAAAGAGAAATATCAGTATATAGATATCAATCCGAATAAACATAGTAAAGAATAAAGTGTGGCCCTTCACTCACTAGTAACTTTCTCTGTTCTATAAACCACGAAGGTAAATTTCGCGGCAAAGTGATTAAATCCATATCAAACAATTCAATAAATTGTTCATTAACATAACGAGCCTTGTTACCGGCAAAACTCCGATACTATGTAAATATTTTGATTGTAAAAATTTATACAATGGGAATGAGAATGTAAATGAACTTTTGTTACCTCAACCATAATAGAAGTAAAGTTCCAATTTTGTAATTTTCGTAAGCATCCAATGAATGTTCCAGTTTCATGGATACCTGAACTTTCAAGTAAATAATACATTTAGATAACAATGATACTGTCATCAATGTAAAAAATTAGATATATGAGTGACGCTAGACGAAAATTAGACTTCATACATATAAATTTTATATAAATTTGAAGTCTTAATTTGGCGGCACTCATATTTAATAAATTTAGACATACGTGCACATGACGAGAATCGGATAATTTTCAGCATCCAAAACCATTTCTAACCCATCCTTAATCAATTCTTCACTAACGGGTTGCCAGCCTGGAGTGGGTTTCCAGACCTTTATACCCAAATGAACCTTTTAGATTATATAAATTTAAAAATAAAAACTCGATATGTGTTCCAGTATCTAATTTGTGTTATATTATTATCAATTTTCTTACAAGGGTACCAATTTAATATTGTTTTCCTCCAAAAAGTTGCTTACGGAACGAGTTGGAACTTCGGGAGATAAAAGCAAGATCGTCTTTAATTTGAGATTTTTTATAAAGGGAAGGTGTGGAGGAGATAACATATCTGAGCGATAAAGGCCTTTTTCGACATTTCCAAACTGTTCGGGTGGTGTCAGTACTTTATCCATTTGTTAATTTGTAAATACTTTTAATGCTCGTAAAATACCTCAGATAGATATAGATATAGATAGAATGTCACGGGTAATACTTTGAATTGATCGACCAATCGATTTCCATCAATTAAAAAAAATTTTTTTTTCATAAATATGTCAAAAGTACAGGTAAACCACCTCCCTTCCTCTCTCAAAGTCGCAAGAATTGAAGGTTTGTGTTAATGGTTTCTACTTGTGAACTTATAATTCGTTAAGATAATGAGTATCATTGTAACTTTTTTGTTTGAAAGATGGCAGCTGTGCAGACTTATGGTCGTAAGGTGAGTTTAACCTAGGTCTAAGTAGGTCACTCAGCATTTTTTATAAAAATTTTTTTTTTTTGATTTTTAAAATCATATTGCAATTAATCAATTCAATTAAAGAAAACTGCGACCGCAGTCGCTCATTGTAAACCTGGTAATGGTCTTATAAAGATAAACGGTTCCCCAATCCATTTAGTAGAACCCGAAATTCTTCGTTTCAAAGTTTACGAACCAATTCTCTTATTGGGCCAAGATAAATTCGCGGATGTCGATATTAGAGTCCGTGTTAAAGGTGGTGGTCATACCTCACAGATTTATGCTATTCGTCAAGCAATTGCGAAAGCCATTGTAGCCTATTACCAGAAATACGTTGATGAGGCCAAGAAAAAAGAAATCAAGGAGATTCTTATCAATTATGATAGAACTTTGCTAGTTGCTGATCCTCGTCGTTGTGAGCCAAAGAAATTTGGTGGTGTTGGTGCTCGTGCACGGTATGACATTTTGATGCAACTTTGTTTTAATAGTGTCCTTCGTATCAATTGATTTATTAATTTTTTATTTTTGATATAGTTATCAAAAATCTTACCGTTAATATATCGAAGATTAACGATTGTAATCGATCAAAAACTACTAAGTTTATCCGAATCGATAGATTTGACACAACTAGCTTAGTCTGTTATTATTTCAAAAAATTAATTCTACCAATAATAAACTATAATCTAGAAACACTCGTTGGCCAGCTCATATTTTATGTTTTATTTTGCATAAATAAAAAATATATATATATAACATCGTTGTATAAACGTGATAAACATCGTTACATAATGTTTCTACTAAAAAAAAAAGCTGTCGTTATGTAACGTTCTCAAAGTGGGGCTGATCCAGAATAACGACTGCGGTATGACTTCAGAGACCAAATAAAATAAATCTGACACGGAGAAAGACTTACCCAAAAGTTCATTTGTTCACGATGCACCCTAAATTCATATAAGTTAGCAAACGCATGCAAAATTAACGAGCCCACATACACTTTTAAAGCATTAAATCCAATTCTCCTATCTAAAACATTCGGAGACCCAACGGCAACTCTGACGAATAAGAAAAAAATATTAGCATCTGTGAAATGCTCAAAAACGTTTGTTGTTTTCTTGCCTGCGTCGAAGATACGGAGATCTAATCATTTACATAGTCGACTAAGCCGAATTTTTAAAGAACCAGCTAATTTGCTAATGAAGATAACGAAGAACCATTATTAAGCGCTTATCACGACGAAGATATTCAAAAGCCTTCAATATAATGATAATTCCTTTAAAAAATCATTCACATGAAAATTTCAATTAATACTACTAAAATTCATTCCTTGAATTGAATTCTAGTGGATTTATTTAATCAATTTGTGTTGAGAAATTCTTTTTATCAAAATAATTTCTCATTCTATTTCAAAATAAATAATACTTAGTATTTCAAAATAAATAATACATAAAAAGTCAATACAAATACATTATCGTATATGTTAATCTTTCATGTGAACGATACAAATACATAAGATAATAAACCTTTTTATATCTAAAAATCATGCTCATTTACCAAATGCTCAATAACTTGCCATCCAGCAGCATTTAGCCACTTTCTTCTCACAATTACATGCGTATGAGCCTCTCCCTCAAGTCGTACGAAAACTTTACGCCATGACAAATCTTTATGCCATTCCCTAGCGATTTGTTCTTCTATAGACATATCCATTTCCTCTTCCTCTTTTGGTGGTGGAACATCTTCAGGCTTAACCACCATATCATATACAATTGGTGATGATCCTTTAACAGATCGAGAAAGATAATCTGTTGTAATTTCAAGAGGATTAAGCGAAGTAAAAGCATGTCTCAGATGATCATTTATGGTGCATTTGAATGATAACTCATCATCATATTTGTGAAAATAAAGTGAAGAAGTTCGGAAAGAAACTATCAAATCGTTTGCGATATTTGCATACAATGTACGATTACGGAATTTGGAAATCGCTATATGCGATGGTGACATTAGTCGTGCAAGAGCTAGCAGTAGAGGCTGTTCTTCACCAGTGTCCTCATTTACAGCTCCTTTTGCATTTTCCTGTTCTTCAGTGGATCGAGAAATTAAGGCTAAATCTTTGCCAGTTTGTCCAATTACACCGAATTTAAGTCCAACCTTTATGTACCATGATAGATCAGTAGATCCGAGCCAAGGTGTAGCGATGGTAATGAAATGAATTGGTTGAACATCATTAAAAAATGCACCATTTGTGACACTGTATAGGTACCCTGCCATGAATGCATTTATTAAACCACCCATAGAATGCCCTATTAAAGATATTTTTGAAATCAAAGGCTTGTTTCTAGAATCGTTTGCATTGCTAATATTGTCTCGATCATTATTGTTTAGACTCCATGGCCATTCAACATATTTTAAAAGCTCCATAGCTAATCTTTTGCCACACATTTCAATACCATCTTCAGTACAAGAATGATTCACATCAGACATGAAAAAACCGATCCGATCAGTTTTTCGATCTATGTATTTTTCCTCAAGAGCTTCCTTCAAATATAATTCATCTAGCATAGACCCATGAATTCCATGAGTTAATACTACAAGATGAATATCTCTAGTTGAAAAAGTAGTAAGATCTGGCATCTTAAGGATATCATGCGGTTTTAAAAATTCGTATTTTATTGAGGAAGAATATACAGACGTTGTACCATCCTGACTAACAATCGCTTTTCCATCAAATATTTGAAATTCGTCAATGATGGAAGCCTTTTCAGGTATACAAGCAAATACACTGATATTATATTTGACTTTATTAGAAGAGAACAGAATTTCGCACAATATATCAATCGTCCAATCACCGATACCATTTGAAGGAACTATTAGCTTTAGTTGCCAAGTCTCACCACATTTGATAGCAGGTTTCAAGTTCGGAGTGAAAAGATTATCAGGGTGAAATTTTAGTCTTTTAGCATGTTCAGTTTCAATACATGAAGCCGATATGTTATAAGGGCCACTTAAGACAGCTCCACGGTATAAGATTGGTGTCTCATTAGTAATTTTAACTATAAGGTTTGAAGGAGGCCAAGCAGTACTAGGAGAATGCTCTGTACTATCAAATTGAATTCTATATCGAGATATTTCTCCAACGGTAAGCTCGAAAGAAGAACTCAATAGGGGAATTAAATTTGCCATTTTTTTTTTTTAATTACCATTAATGATATGTTACCGAATTTTTAAGCAGTATATATTTAAACATCTCGAAATTTTCGGGTTAGAAAATAAATTTATATCGCGTTTTTATTTATACGAAGATGCTATGTTGATCATAAAACGTGACTATTGGCCAATAGCGAGACTTAAATTTCAGGATATTCTTAACGTTAATTGCATAGTCCTTACTGGGAATGTTGTCCTGCTTAATCAGGTTAGTTCGTGCTTTGAACCCGCTCGAACACTGTCCCGGAGCTAGGGATGGCAAATGATTTAAAACAGAATGTTTTAAATCAGTTTTATATTGCTTTAAAATGATTTTTTACATGT
>CAJVQC010000899.1:0-11392 GCA_910592285.1 Racocetra persica
ATATAGTAATTCTATGAGTTCTTGTTTATTTGAGCTTAAATTTTATAAAGCAAAACTTTACTATACTTCTAAAAACCTAATTATTAAGCAGTAATCATTTTAGAATGAACTTTTCAAAATTAAAGTGATATGATAAATTTCATCATATTAAAAATAAAAGTTGCACCAAAATTTAAAACTTTAAATAAAGTTATCTCAGCAACCATCTGATCAAATTTAATAAAAAAATTTATCGAATTTGATTAGGTGGCTGCTGAGATAACTCGCTCAAAGTTGTTTTTTAAAATAGCAAAACGTAGAAGCTGCGTCAAATTTTTCTTAAAACTTTGAGCAAAGTGAAGAACAACCACCTGATCAAATTTGATGATTTTTTTTTATTTGAATTCTATTGACCTATAGAATTCAAATAAAAAAAATCTTCATCGAATTTGATTAGGTGGTTGCTGAAATATCTTAAAGTTTTAGGAAAAATTTGGCGCATTAAACATTTTGACATTTTTAAAAAACCTTGAGCGATAATATCTCAGCAACCACCTAATCAAATTTGTTAATTTTTTTTTATTTGAATTCTATAGGTCCATAAAATTTAAATAAAAAAAATTTGTAGAATTTGATCAGATAGTTGCTAAGAAATCGCATAAAATCACAAACAATCACGTACAATTGATTACATCAATTTGCAAACTGCGATAAATAACTTTAAATCAAGTATTGATACATTAAAATTATAAAATCAATATAATTTTATATAATTTACATGAATTTAGTACATATAATTCTTTTTTGATTAGCTGATATGTAATGAATCGCATTGGGGCTTTGGAAAACCACATGATACAAGATTCATATAATTGTAATTGGGTGGAGATTCCTAATCAGTGTTACCATCTAGTTTGGGAGAGCAACACACATACATCCACAATTTAGCCCCGATGGTTAACAGATGATAAATATATGCTAGGTGCTGTAAAGAGTATTAATGAAGGACTTCAGGGCATCTCGTTATCCTCCATCTTTATTAAAGTCTCAATACGTAAATGTGGATAAATATTTATGCATTTATATTCATACTAACAGATCTTGAATGAATACACTTTGTACGTACGTACATAATACTAAATAAATTATTGCCCCTGATTATCGCATACTTAGATCGTAACACCGGGTCAGCCCACTGATCGCCCGGATAACCCGCGGGTTCAACCTGCCAGATCATACAGGTTATGTTTTTTGGAGAGGTCCAATCTTTATATAAACAAATAAGATACTATAATTATGTAGAAAACATTGGCCAAATATCAAGGCAATTATTTTTATTTAATTACTATAATTAGAAATTGTTCTTTTAAGGTTTAGGATTCATCAAGGTTTTGCCAGCAAGTATTGTCAGCGAAATTGGCCTATAGTGGTGCGTAGTGTACCAGTGCATTCCACTTCATCACTACATAGGTACTTTATTTTAGTTTATTTTATTGACAGTTTTTTTACATACGTATTTGTGAAGAAAATTAAAGTTGTTTTTGTGTAAAAACATTTACGTGCATACGTACATAGGTACAACATATTTATGATTAAATAAGGTCACATTAGTTTTTTTGACTTTAAGCTAAAAATACATCTTTTTACTGTATATTGTATTTTTAGCCATGAGCTCAAAGGGCGCAAAACTTCACAAACTCGGCCGGAAATATCAAAACGGCATCAATGTCGAGAAAGACGAACATAAGGCATTTGAATACTATAAAAAATCTGCAGATTTAGGACATGTTGATGGAATATATAATGTTGGATATTGTTATGATGAAGGAATTGGAGTTGAAAAGGATGAATATAATGCATTTATTTATTATCAAAAATCGGCAGAGATGGGAAGCTCTAATGGAATATGTGATGTTGGAAATTGTTATTCAAATGGAATTGGAGTTGAAAAGGATGAATATATGGCATTTGTTTATTATCAAAAATCATCAGAGATGGGGAATGCTATGGGAACAAATAACGTTGGAGATTGTTACCAAAATGGAATTGGAATTGAAAAGGATGAATATAAGGCATTAATTTATTATCAAAAATCAGCAGAGATGGGAAACGCTAGTGGAGCGTATAATGCAGGATATTGTTATGAAAACGGAATTGGAATTGAAAAGGATGAATGTAAAGCATTTAATTATTATCGAACATGCGCTGATATGAATGATTCTAATGGACTATTTGCACTTGGTAGCTGCTATTTTAAGGGATTAGGAGTTAATAAAGATGACAATATGGCATTCTTTTATTATCAAAAATCGGCAGAAATGGGAAATGTTCATGGGATAACTAATGTCGCAAATCGGTATCGATTTGGCGAAGGAGTTGAAAAAGATGATCAAATGGCATTTTTTTATTATCAAAAAGCTGCCGGAATGGGGTGTATTTGTTCGATTTATAATCTTGGAGAATGTTATCAGGTTGGAATTGGAGTTAAACAGGATTTAAAAACAGCTTTCGAATTGTATTTGCAATCTGCTGAACTTGGTCTAGTTGACGGAATAAGAAAAGTAGGGTATTGTTATCGAAATGGTATTGGAACAAAAAAAGACTTAAAAGTGGCTGAGCATTGGTTTCGGATGTAAGTTCTTTAAAAATATAAAAAATCCACCAGATACTAGATATTTATATAATAATTTATAATTCATAGGGAAAAAAACAAATTTCGAGGTATATTATTTTTTAAAAATTTTATTTATTTTACCAAATTTTCATTGATTTTAGTAATAAATAGAAATAAAGAAATTTTCTTACCGGTATTTCGATATTGATGACAATCTGAAAAACATATTGGATGACGAAAGATACCAATTATTGTGGTTTCCGTATGATAAATTTGAAAATATTGAAGAGATCGGAAAGGGAGGATTTGCAACTGTTTATCGAGCCAAGTATCTAATTGAGTATAAGGATTCTTATGATAGATATTCATTTGCGCTTAAAAAAATTCAAAATCAAGATTTTTTTGATGAGGTAAATTTATTGAATTCTCTTTAAAGAGTTATATAATTTGGTACATATGCGTTATAATTCGCCCACCTAATCATATTATAAGATCAAGTGTAATGTGAAATCGAAAGGAAAGTGAGACTTTTCTAAAAATCGCCTGTAACTCATAATTTTGCTTATGAAACTACCTTTTGCGTTCTAATAAAAAAATTCCTTGCAAAATTTTGTTATAGGAAAGTTTGTCTTTACTAATGCTCAACTTTAACCTATCTTAATGCTGACCCTTTCCTTAAATTAACGCATTGGTAGGTATGATTGAATTCACGTCACACTTGACCTTATGAGGTGCGTTACAACGCATACGCGCAAATGATATAATTCTTATTTAAATATTTAAATAAATAAATTAATAATTAATGTATTTTTTAAAGTTGAAAGCGTTTTGCGAGATCGGATATAAAAATCCATCTTTTTTAAAATGCTATGGATTATCAAAAGACAATTCAGGAAAATACGTTCTTGTTTTGGAATACGCAAAAATGGGATCTTTGAGTAATAATCTTCAAAAAGTATCACAAATGAAATGGGAAGAAAAGTTAAATTTATTAAGTTGTATAACATCAGATCTTGAAGCAATTCATTCGCAAGGATTAGAACATCGAGATCTTCATAGTGGAAATGTTTTACAAACCGAGTTAGATAACGCGTATATTACAGATTTGGGACTTTCTAATATGAAAACAGTCATGCGAGGAGTTTTACCTTATATGGCGCCAGAAGTTTTAACAAATCAAAACTTTACAAAAGCCTCAGATATTTACAGTCTCGGAATTATAATGACGGAGATATCAACAGGAAAAAAAGCTTTCAATGGTTACGAACTTAGTAACGATCTAGCCATAAATATTTGTTATTATGGATTGCAACCAGAAATTTCTACCGGAACTCCGAATTGTTATGTTGAATTAGTTAGAAAATGTATAAATTCTGATCCAAAAGAAAGACCTACCGCCAAATATGTTAATGCATTTGTGACTGCTTGGATCGAAGAACTTACGAGTGAGAGCAGTCAAAGCAATATTAAAAGACAATTCTTAGAAGCTGATACGTAACGTATATAACCAATCCTTTAATCAGTAACTGATAATACCAAGTTCTGAATAAAAAAAACACTTGGGTCCCATTTACACGAGTAAGCTCATCAACACACGAGGAATCATGAATGTATTATCAAAATTGCAAATCCAATCGATTTAGTGTGAAAATTCATTATAGTATGTGATTTTATTTGAATGGTAATTAACAAACCTGTTGATGGTGCGGAAATTCCAATCTCTAGTTAATCACATTTAGACTCGACAAAATCAATCAAAAACTTGATCAAGTCAGATATCAAAAGATAATAGATCAAATAATCATTAGAAATTAATTCAAATTATGCATTTGCATTAGCAACTTATTGCATGATGAACAGATACGAAGAATCACTAGCAGATTGAAATAAATAGTTAGAGATTGATCCAAATTATGCAGAAGCATTAGCAAGCCGTGGAGCAACTTATAGCGTGATGTATATCTGTGATCGTTTAATATCAAATTTGATAAGTATTTGAATGTCAAGTTTTTTACTGATTGTGTCGAGCACTAATTACATTAAATTAATTTTAATAACTTAGTCTTGGACCAAGTTTTGTCTAATCTAGTTTTTTTGATGGGAATCTAGTATTAAAGTCTGCATAACTGCACAAAAGTCTTATTACAAAATCACACGGTGGACATAGTGCGCATAATTGTGAAACAATTAAGTATTAATTTCAACAAATATAAAAGTTACATTATTTTTTAAAAAGCATCATAAAATCAAATTTTAGCTTTCTAAATAGGATTTTGTTAAAAGTGCACCATGCACTCGGTGCACCCCATTCAATATCTCAACGTAACCCCTATCGTGTAGCTAAAAAAAATATTCCTCTCGCAATTTTATCCTAACCCTAATTAATGTTAATTCTGATCTTTATGTGCATTAAGTACAGAGGTGCACTTTTTTAATTTTTTTCTTCTAAATATTGTATGTATTGAAACAACTTCTTGGGATGTTATTATTACCGCTCGATCATTTTTGCTACTATTCACGGAAATAAACATATAGGAAACATATGGTTTGCTCTACGCATTATCAGTTATCTGGCATGAATTTTTAATTATTTCTATAATCATGTAATTTGTTTCTTTACTATTTAAATATGGTCAGATTTATTACTCTATGATCAAATTTAATCCAAATATTTATTGACTCCTTTAAATTTATGATCGAAGCGCAAATTTAATACGATCTGATTGTTACATTCATTTCCTTCTATTTCTGTGTTTGGGTAATACTCACAAATAGCAATTCTGCAATTTAAGAGAGTATCATTAAAAATAATAAAATAACTCTAGATTTAAACTAAAATATTGTCAACGCTTTATATACACATTACTACATTATTGAATACGTTTCACTTTCTGCTTGATATTCAAAAAAGTGTCTTGCATTGTTTACAAATATCAAATAGTTCTTGAGTTGAATCATCACAGTTTTAGAGTCATGACCATCGTTTAAATCGCAAGGTTCTTGAACTGTTGGCAGCTCTGGTCCCCTTTTTTTCCAAAGTCCTCGAACTGTATTATCACAATCTTAGAGAATCATAACTCTTCATTTTCATACTTTCGGATGAGAAAGCTAGCCTAGTATCATAAATAAAAATTAGTTTCTTACAGTCATTATAAATGCTTCTTTATGCACATGACATACTTTATAGAAATTTAACTCGTATTAAACTCTTTATATGAACATAGTAATTTTACGTCCAAGCAAAGAAACAAAAGTTTATTCTAATGTTTTACATATGAACTCGCAATAATGCTGGCTTTATCAGTTTATTGACAAGCCAGTCATTTATTTAAATAAATTTAAATCAGCATAAGAAACCAGTGTTGGCATATTGTAATTTAAAATAAATGACAACTTGTCATATGACAAGTAATTTTTGTCCTAAAAATATCATTTATTTTTTTGACTACTTGTCATTTATATATCATGTTATTTTTATTAACCAATTAGGGTAGCTGCGCAGTGCATGTCATCGCAGAACCAGTACGATCACATAACAAGTTTAAAACTCATGTTCATGCCCGTCATACTGGTTTAAAATTGTTATTTTGAATGCTTCAGTTATAACACTTATTATTATTATTATTAATTAGAAAACATAAGGAATCTGCTTGTTATCAATCATGGTTTCTATGTTATAAATGTTAGGATATCTGCTTTAAATACATTAGTTTAAATTTGCTATTCATAGTTTCTAACAAATTGCACGCTAATGACTACTAAGTAAATATGTCGTAGTTTAATACTAAATTAGCCATTGTATATTTGCATGGAAAATGTATACAAAAAGAAATTACAGCCGGAACGAGAATAGGCTATATCATTATATAGCATGTTAGTGCGACTTATCACTATTACTGTATAACTAATCACAAAACAAGAGGTTCTTGCACTGCTATTGTCATGAACCCTAATTACATTATGAAATGTTTGCATTACTATCGATATTGTCTATGTACTGTACAGTACAGCATTACTGGATCTATGGCCAACGTTATTTATATAACAAAAATTACATGTCAAAAACTTACAGTAACTTTACACAAATAATAGTAATTTTTCACTCTGCGTATATATAAAAAATATATACTTTACATAAAATACTTGTTTTACAGATAATTTATAATTATAAATATCAACACCTTTAATATTTGTAACAATTTAACATTAAATTATAGAATAAAAACAACTTACAAATTTATTGCGGTTTGCATAATTTTGTGACCCCTATGATTACATAATAATGATTAAATGATTGTGATTGCGATCGCGATTGCTAAAACCGGCCAATTTATCATAAATCCAAGTTTGTGTCAAACTCAGATTTATGATAAATTGGCCGGCTTTAGCAATCGCGATCGCAATCACAATCATTTAATCATTGAAAAAAAGTAATCCTGTAATCATAGGGGGTCACAAAATTATACAAACCGCAATAATAAAATGGTTGTCGATGCTTCTCTTTAATTCTGAAATCAGCATTTAAAAATGATTACTTGCGTGTTATTAAAAAATTAAACCCCACATATCCCAGCAAAACTCCCCCACACATCCTAACTCCCCTGCACACATCCCAGCAAAACTCCTCCACACAGCCAATTAAAACTCCCTCGCACATTCCATCAGTTGCAACTAATCGATTAATCGATTAATTAATTCGTTGCAACTCATCGATTAATCGATTAGTTGTAACTAGTGATTAATCGATTATTTGCAACCAACTGAAAAAATAATTAACCAACTAACTAATCGACTGAAAAAATTTTACCGATTGTATCACTAGGTTAATGCTGAGATCAGTAGAGAATGTTTCTATACCAAAATTTTTTATACCTTTTTTTATTAGAGCATGAAAGGTCAAAATCATGAGCTACAAACGATTTTTAGAAAATTTTCTATTTTCTTTTTAATTTTACATTACAGCTGATCCTACTATTCGATTGGTTTATCAGGCGGGTGCACTTACACATATCGACGGATTTGCACAGTCTAATAAAAATAAGAACCCATCAGTTATAATTCCGGTTAAAATTATTGATCACTTGACTAGATCTGGAGTAAAATAAGCCAAATGATCGACAATTTTGACCGGAATTATAACTGATGTGTTTCTATAATAACTTTGGGTTTTTGATCCGCCGATATGATAATTCATAATAAAAATAACAGCAGAGACCATTAATGTTACACATATAGGTAATTATTTTTGAACCCGGACCAATTATATATATATGACGTAATAACATTTTTGTCTGGATTAGGGTCCGGAATCGGGCCGGGCTACCCGGGGCCCGGCCCGACCCGGCCCACAAAAGTTTTGGGTTGGGCCCGCATTTCTAGACCCGTAATTAGAAATGGGCCGGGCTCGGTTAGCCTGCTAAAATATCGGGCCTGGGCCGGGCTTTGTATAAAAAGCCCGCAAATCCTAAAAAGCCCGTTAGCTCATACAGTATATGTTTGATTTTTTTTTTAAATTAATTAACATGACTTTAAGAATCTTATAGGTAATTAATATTCCCTTCTGAAATTGTAACTGAAGTTGCAACTAGTTCCCGAAATTAGTTTATTTGCATACAATTTTAGGCTAACTTCAGGCATTAGGAACGGATTAAGGTAAATGAACGGATTAAGGTAAATAATATATTGTGTTCAAGATGAACTAAATTTTTATGTTTCCCGGTTGTGAATATTTATCGGGATATTTGTCAATTTAGATATTTAAATAAGCTATACGAATTTCATTTTATTTGCGATAATTATGTGAAGATTGAATGTCTACAAATTAAGCCATTAAAGTTCATCAATATTTCTATTTATTTTTTATTCGTAATACTTAAGCAAATGAGTATTTCAATAAAGCTATTCCAGCTCTTGAACATTTATTATTAAAATTTCATTATGTTTGAGCTAGTTAGGTGCCTGAGCATAAAGAATGTTTATTATGCTACTTTGCCTATTCGTCAACACCTACCATTAATTTACAACAGTTTGTAGTCAAATATAAAACAATTGTCAATTTAAGTATTTAAATATCACTAAGTAAAATATTTATTATTTTATTTGCAATATGAATGTATGATCTGTTTAAAAAAATCAACAAAAATTTGCACAAGTAGTACAGCAAGGGTCCCATTTTCATTTGTACATACCAACGATACTAAAAAAGAACCCACTTTTTTGATATGTACTAACGCTAAGATTAATCTATTAAAATTAATATAAATCATGAATTATGCCTGTTTTTACCTAATTGTGACTAGATTATGTGGTATATATATAATAATAAATAAGTTTTTTATTATTAATAATCATTAAAGTTTAAAATTAAATAAACCGGTATGAAAATGCACAAGGTTATAGTGCAACTCCTAGTTAAGTAAAATTATTATCATTATAACTTTAAATAATTTTCTCAAAAATCGCTGAACCAGCAATTCATTATTTATTAAATTATTTCTTTTTATGCGCAAAGATAAATTTAAATGTCTGTTCTTATCTTTGTGATCTTAATTTTTGTTTTGTCATTCAACTAATAAAATGATCTAATCGCTCATTTCAAATAAAATATAAGCATGCAAAAATAATATTTAAATTTAATATATGTATATATATATATAAACCAACAAAAAACAACAAAAAAATTAAAAAATATGGATATAGATACAACCAGTAGTGAAAGTTTGAGTAAAAATTCTGAAATAACCTCTTTAGACAAAAGTATTGATCAAATCAGTATCGAGAATAAAAATTCTGAAATAACTCCTACTATATCTAGTATCAAAAATGTAAATGCAAGGCTCCATCATGGGTTTTCACAGAGGAACACTTTACCAAACTGCCAAGTAAGGCATAATTAATCTTTTGTATATTAAAACTTTTTTTTTGTGATTACTCATACCAAATATATAATTTGTTAGATAATCATGCTCTGTGCGCATACTGTGACAATACTCTAAAATATAACAGCAATACTAAACAAGTTCTTTAATTTACCATCTAAAAAATACAAAGTGTAGTCAGTATCTTAATAAAGCAAATCAACAAATATTACCATTTTCTTATAAATTTTCTCAGGAAAACAGCCGTCAGGATTTGGTGAACATGATCATTATGCATGAATACCTATTTCGTATGGTCAAACACTGAGGATTTTTAAATTTTATTAATAACTTGCAGTTGCAATTTAGAATAATAAGTGAAAAAACAATCTGTGAAGATTGTATTAATGTTGTTGCAAACCTTAAGATAAAAGCTTATAAAATAATACATGAAGCTCCTAAAAATTTAAGTTTTATAACAGATATGTGGACGTCAAACCAAAATGTCAGATATATAGTTATTACATATATATATTCATTAATGCAGTATATTCTCTCTTCTTTTTTTTAATTGTATATTTAATTGTTATATTTTTTTACATTTTTACAAATTTTATTAGGTCATTTTATTGATAATAATTAGAATCTCTGGAAACTAATTTTAGGCTTTAGATCTGTTTCTGTGCTACATATGGAAATTACTATTAGTGATACACTTTTTGAATACTTTGACAATTCGAATACTGTATCTAGAATAAGTAGAAGTAATTAAAAAATTTCTTTATTTGTATATTTATTAATATATTTATTATTTTATAGGTGTTGGCAATTACCTTGGATAATGCAAGTAGCAACGATGCTGCAATAACTAATATAAGACGTAGCCTTAATAGGCAAAACATGGATATTTTTTGCATTAATGCTGTTGTACCCACATTTTAAATCTAATAGTTATTGATGGGCTTAAAATAGTTAAGAATATTGTTAGCAAGGTAAGCAAATTTCTTAATATCTTTTATTAAATTATAATATTATGAAGTCAATTCTTCTTAAACTACACCAGCTTCCAATGCATAAAAGTAATACAGTAAGATCTCTCTAAGTGCACCCCTCAGGACTATAGTCAAAAAAAAAGCAAAACGTGTACTTAAAGAGAGAGTGCATTTATAGAAAGCAAAATATATAATGCACTTATAAGTTGGGGCCAAGTTATGCCGTGCATTTAGAGAAAATTTACATAGTACGTGCATTTATAGAGTGTGTACTTCGAGAGGTCTTACTGTAATAATCTATTTACAATTATTTTGGTTTGTGTTTTATAGTAAACGCATGATTATCAAAAATAACATAAAATAGAATGAAAATAAAAAAGACGATAATTGAATTAAAGAATTTTAATATAAGTTACAAAATATAGGTACTCTTAAGAACCTAATTAATAAATTAATACTCAATTTTTAATTAATAAACAGTTAGATCATCTTTTTATTATAAAGTCGTACTGATTGTTAAAATTTAATATTCACATTTTGCAACATGAATCTTCAGCAAAATTACTGTGGAATTACTCAATTAATCAATATATATACCTGTGTACAATCTCTAACCAAAATTTCAAGTTGGAATGAGTTATATGTTTATACAATAAAAGTATCCCAATGAAGCCTAATGAATTTTTTAAATACGACAATTTATAACTATGCTTAATAGAAAGTTATGCTATGAATTGTTATAACTATAACTTATCATGTTTCTGGATATATTCAAAACAAAAAAAAATTTATCCCTTAGATTGTAGGCCAATATAGGCAAATTTGCCTATGTTGGTACTATAAATATACTACTGATCTATTTTTTTTAACAATTTAAAATATTCAAATAAAATTTGGTATAATAATATTTGAAAATATAGATTACTTTTTTATAGTATTTATTTTTAGAT
>CAJVQC010000900.1:0-11391 GCA_910592285.1 Racocetra persica
TACAAATTACGATAAACTGAATGAATGGTTGAATTCGGGAATAAATATCAAGATACTTTTACGGACTGGTACTGATTCTTCGAAAAAAAATTCCGCATTCCAGAGTCTTTTCAAAATAGTCAACGCTTTGCAAAAACAAAAAATTGAAGTTGGAATAGCTTTACCAAGCATTTCGAATGACTTTTCCTTAGAAATTAAAGATCATAATACATCAAAAATTTACAGTGTGACAGAGATCCCACAAGTTCTCAGAATTTTGAGTGCTGCTGTAGGCATGGGAAGTCTTATTGAAAGTCGCTTTTATATGCTGAATGCGTCACATTTAAAAATTAAATTACCGTTAGAACTTAAATATTTTTCTGAATTAAATAATATAATATCTTTACTGCAAATAGATTATAAGGTTTATATTGCTCATTCTTATGTAGATTCTCTTCAAAGAATTCGAAGTTCTACCAATGATAACTTTCAGTGGAAATTTTTTGTCGCTTTAGATGCTCCAGATACTGCACTGGATGCTGTTTATGCGATCAAACGTCTTCCAAAAGAACTTTTTTCAGAAGTTGAAATAATAATTGGTGAATCAAGTATTCCATCGTTATATGCAGCACCCTTACTGATTGTCTTTTATGAGAGTGAGATCAAAGCAGTATGTTTAGATGAATTAGACATTTTAATTCTTTTACAAATGTTTGAAAGCAAGAATTTTTCAGCATTGTCTTGTGATTCCCTTCGTTATTCATTATATCCTGATCGATCTAAATTTTTCTTTGAATTTACCAAAACTGTGGATCGAACTAAAGTGCCAAAATTAGATCCAATCGCATTTGAAATACCATTTAATCAACCACCGGATCAAGCTTTAAGTGATGCAGCAAACGTTGTCCGCAGTGCGCTTTTTGGAAAAGATTTAGATGTAATTTCATCAATTGCACAACTAGCCATTATGAACAATGATAAATTAATCACTTCTCTTACAGAATATGGGTGGAGCACGGCTGACTCTAAATTTAACAATAAAGTGTTAAGTGCAGAAGGTTCAAAATCATTGTGTACTATATTACATGATTGGTTAAAATCGAGTGATCCATTTTTAGCAAAAGTCAAGTATGCAAAAAATACAGTGGAAAAAGTTCTAAATAACTTTGATGACAAAGATGCTCAAAACAACCTTAGTGAGTCTGTCCAATTAATTTGCAATGATCCAAGTTGTAAACGCGAAGTTAAAACAAAAATTGAGAAATGTAAATCAATAACTGACATTGAAATTCGATGCAGTGAATATATAAAAATTTTTGATCAGCTTTCTACTGAATTTGACAAAAAAGAATCATTTCATGTCATAAACTTGATTTCTTTATTGAAAACGATACAACCATCGGCCAATAAAGAGTTTTCGGACGTTTTAATGGGTGAAATTATTCCTAGTTATATTAACAGAGTACCACAGTATATGGATCCGTATGAAAGTCGTTGGGATGAAATCAAGGAATTTATGAATAGAAAATCATTACCAGGTCTTGTTTCATTACTTTCAAAGTTGAATTGTGATCCACAATTATATAAGCTGCACGAAAAATTGAATAAAATAAGTGACATTAACAATCGAAATGACATTAAAAATTTGTTTGAACTGACAGTGAAGGACTTGACCGATGAACAAAAAAAGTATTTATGGAAGAATTCAAGATTTGTATATTTGGTTCAAAATGCAGCCACATGTATGCCATTGGTTCCCATTTCAACGTTATTCAGGTCAATCAATATTAAAGAATTTCCAAATTATGTACCAATGAGTATTCAAAATCTATTTAGAGAATACTTGAAAGAACATTATGAACCAGAAAATTTTTATCCTAATGAATTAAATAGTATTGACCATGTAATAATGTATTTTGATTATCTGCTCAAAAATCATCGACTACCAAGTGATATTCTTAGAAAGTCGATTGCAAAAAATGAAGAGTTAGAGAGATTTCTAAAGTCCGCTGGCGTTTTATCTGATGATAATTGGGATTCAAAAGATAAAATTTCCAAGGGTTGGGATCAGTATACAATTGAATCAGCACTTGAAAAACTTAATAAATGGAAAAATGAAAAGCAAAAAGATGAATCTATTGTTATAAATTCGGATTATGAATTTATTACTAACTCGTCATCAGAACCACCAGGTTTTAAAGTGTTGAGAATTCACAAGAGTTGGCAGCCCTTAATGGGCGAAAAAATAAAAATATTAATGGCAGGAGACTACATCAGAATATGTAAACTCGTCCCAACCCCGAATGTTTCTGAAATTCAGCCTGAAATTCGGATTAAAAAAATACTTCGTTATCTCAGACAGAAGGTTAAAATGTGGGGTTGTAGCGCACTTACAGCCAGTAATATCTTAAGATTAGTACCTAAATCAGAATCCTTTATTGATGACAATCCAGATCCATTCATAGATGACCCATTCTCTAATGAAGAATTAACCCTATCTTATAATGAATCTGAAAAAGAAAGTGAACTCTTATTTGACTCGGATGATTCTAATAAAAATAAAAATTCGTTAGCTCGAATCGATTGTATTGCTTGTTTACTTAGCACTGTTGATTGTACAATAGCTCAAGATATTCTTCACACAATGGCGAAATTCCCAATGGCACTGCCTCTTGTAATACCTGATTTCGAATATGAAAAACAATTTAAGGTTATGTTGCCACTTCTTATTGGCCCAACAATCAAATGGGAGACAAAACCTGGTTTAATTATCGAAAATCATCTCTTCGAAAATCCATTTAAACTTCTCGTTGCTATTCGAATTGGATCTAATTCGAAGGGGAAAAGTACAATTTTGAATCAATTAATGGCAGTAGAACACATGTTTTCATCAGTTAATGAGCCCGGTGCATCTCGAGGAAAACCATATACTCTACCTGGAACCGTTGAATTTACATGGCTTACTCAAGAAACTTGTAATGACGGTTTTTGGAGAAATGTTATGGAACCTTATTACAAGAGAGGAACAAACGAAGTTGTTTTGTTGGCAAATTTGCATGGTGACGCTTTGGAGTTTGAGGAACAAATTCAATGGCTAAAACAAGCAGCATCAAAATTTTTGGTTTTCATCATGCCAAATGCAAAAGAAAAAGAATGGAAACAATTGAAAGAAATCGTAGATTCTGAAAGGATTGTCTATTTCATGGTGGATTCTGAAAACAAGAACAAACGTAATAGGATCGATACTGGACGCTTAACTGAAGATGAAACACTAGAGATAGTACGCTCTAGACTTCAAATAATCCTTGAGACCGAAGTCGAAATTCAAATTGATCTTGGCAAATTCATGTCAGGAAACCCACTGAAATTGACAGAAGGAATTGAATGTGATGAGTCTCAACGGATTATAGATTTAATTAAGAAATATTCTTGTGCTACTACTAAAAGTTCTATGTTACTTCAAAAACGACATATTAAGATAATCCGTGATCCTCGTGACTTTTGGGAAAATAATATAGCTTTACAAGCGTTAATGAAACTTTTTGGAAGAATTATGAGTTTACCAATCGAAAAGAGGAGAAGGGCTTTGATTAATTTAGAAATATGTCTCTGTAACATCTCAGCTGAAGAGTCATCAAAAGCTCGAGAGAAAGTTTTATCACTAAGAGAAGAACTAAGACGCACGATTGATTTGGCGAATAAGAATGAAGATAAAGTGAAATCATATAGAGAGCAAATTAATCATGCTTTTGAACAAATAGATAACAAAAATTTGGGTTTAGAGCACTTTTTTCGCGAAATAGGACAAATATATGAATTAACTTTAAATAAACCTAATCATATATCACAGTTTCCTAAATCTTATGCTGAGCTATTCACTGAAGGTCAAGTTATTGAACTAATTGACGGTGATTCTGGCAAAATGTCAGGTGCTTGGCTATTTGCTATTTTTAAAGAAATATCAATGAAATATCCTGATTTAAGAATCTTCGTTATTTCTATTCTTGGATTACAATCATCCGGCAAGTCTACTCTATTGAATGCTCTTTTCTCTTGCAGATTTGCAGTATCACCTGGCCGTTGTACTCGAGGACTTTTCATGAGACTGTTATTTTTAGAAAGTGAACTTCGTGAAGAGCTTAATGTAGATGCAATCCTACTTATTGATACAGAAGGTCTTGGCGCTCCAGAGAAAGTAAATGAAAAAGATGCATTGCAGAAGGATCGGCTACTGGCTACGTTTGTGATGGGCATTAGCAATTTAACACTTATCAATGTCCTCGGAGAATATATGAATGACTTGATAGAAATATTGCAGATTGCAATTGTTGCAATGGCACGTCTAGAAAAAGCCAAAATTGCACCAGATATTTTTATGGTGCAACACCTTACAGAAAGAAATACAGCAAAAACATCTTCAGGACAAATTCAACTTTGTGAAGCTCTTCAGAAAGCTCTTAAAGTCGCAGATCAACATGATGCAGAACTTGGCATTACAAATGCAAATTGTCTAAAAATTCTGGATGAGAGAATACAGAGAGGAGAACTCCTTCAACAATTTCGTTCATTTAAAAATGGTGCAAGTATAAATGCACCACCATCTGATCAATATCATGAAGATGTTACAAAATTATATGAAGAAATACTCAAGGTCTGTAAGCATTCTCGTAGTAAAGTATCATTTAAACAATGGTATTCAGTTGTTAATGGATTCTGGGAATCTGTCAAGAACGATAATTTTGCTGTTCAATTTAAGAATCTCAGAGAAATATATGATTTTATAGAGAGAAGTAAGCTGATTATGAAAGTAAAAGAGGCAATTAACGCTGCTTTTCAGACTCATACAGAACAATGTTCAGACCTCATACGTCAGAAGACATTTGACAATTTGAACAGTTATAGCTTACGTGAAGAATGTATTGCAAGCATTGAAGAAGAATTAAATAATGATTTAAGTAGTAATCATTGTAATGAGTGCAAAAAATTGTCAGAAACAAGAATTTTGCTGGAAAGTTACCTTAAAGATAAAGAAATAAATAAATCAAATATATTGAATACAATAGATAAGTACATTAAAAGTAGACGCCAAGCCATGAAGGCACAACTTGTCCAGATTCTTGAAGCTAGACTTATAAGTGAGGGATATACAGCTGAATTCATGGATGTAATTACATTTCGTTTGAAAGAAGAATTGAAAAGACACTCATCTGGACGATTCAACAAAGATGATCGTAATAAAATTGCCGATGATATTTGGAATCAGTTACGGCGACTTGCAGGCGACAAGAATAATGTGTCATCGGTTGAAACAAGAATTAAATCAGAAGTGAAAGAAGTTTATGCAAATGTAAAAATGGTTTATCATAAATTTATAGCTTATGTTACATCAAACATGTCAAGTCAAATAGAGAATATCTTTACACAATTCAGTACACACTCTATATCGAATGAAATTAAAAAATACGAGGAAGAGCTCCAGGGATTGGCCGATTTAATACTAAAGGAAACAAATGCAGTTAAATTTGAAAGTGGTATGATTACAACACTTTATACAAAAGTAGCATCAATAATTAAAAGGATTCGTGAAGCATGCCTTTTTCAATATCAATGGCTTAATCAAAATAGATATGAAATTCATTTATATGCCTTGGTAAATTTCTATAAGAGAATGCAAAGAGCTCAACGTAATTGGGATAAAAGATATAATCCACTTAAAATACTTGAACGAAAAGAATATGATTATAGAAAGTTAATTAATCACAGACTTCAACATGGCTTTTCATACGCTTCCGAGGGGAAGATTGTCGCACAATATCTACTTGAAGCAATAAGAAATAAAGCAGTGAATAGTGGTAATGAGAAAAGAATTCGTGAAATACTTAAAATTAGTTGGATGAATAGTACTGAACACGCAAGGCTTAAATATTTTAAACAATTAGCTGAACAAGTTCAAAAACATGAATATTATAATGCTCTTATACATTTTGATATTCCAGATGTCAAAATAACTGAATGGTTTAAAAATGAAGTCGACAATTGCCACCCTGAAATTTCTAAGAAAGAATATCATAGGGCATTTGAACAAGAATTCAGTGACATTATTTCTAAAGTTAATAATTATAAATCTATCGAAAATTTTCAAAATTTCGTTGAAAGTTATTTGGATCATGTTGAAGGATGTAAATATAAAATGTATAAAGAGTCAGAAGAAACAAATGAATCAGACGCTGATGCTTTTCGTGATAGTATGTTGGCAACTTTAAAAGACCAACGAGAAAAGTATGAATCGGGTTTAGTGAAATTTAAACTACCGTCCGAATATGAAATTATAATGGAAAAGCTTGGCTGTACAAAATCGTGCACGTTTTGTGGTGCTATCTGCTGGGGACCACGTGGGCACGAGGAAAACACAGATGATACAAAAAAACACCATTCATGTCATCAGCCGTCAGGTCTTCGGGGAACAAATCACCAATATACAAAAGTCTTAGATCCAACACCATGTCATCTGCGCGCAGATAATACTGGTGTTAGTTGGGGAGAAGAAGGGAACAGAAAATGGATGAAATGGAGTGAAGCGAAGCGGAAGAATTTTGCAGATTGGCTCTTTCTTCCGCATAATAAAGTAAACTTTAATAATCTCATGTGCTGGTTCTTTCAAGGGTTGCATGTTAAAATAGCGGAAACACGTAATCTTTGTATGGCAAGTAAAGAGGATTTGCAAAGGTATAACTGTATTAACTTGGATTACTATCAAATAATAAATGATTTAATTGTTGAAATTGGATAAATTAAATACTATAAATAGTTTTTTGTAGAATTTATTACATGTATAAATTTATTTAAACATAACGCTGATAGATAATCATAAAGGTTGGTTCATAGTGGACTTGAACATATATCTTAATGAATTATCTTAAACTGCTAGCATATAACCATATCTCCGACACAATAACAAAAATTATTTAACTAGAAACGTATAGTATGATTAAATAATAAGTAAAATAACGTGAATAAATATATAAATAAATTTTTGCATTTAAATGGATGGTTCTTTTACATGATTTTATCTCAGGATTTTATATGCATTAACATTTAGAAGAATATAATAAGTATTTATTATTAGATGATAGAACAATATACATATAGCTATACATGTAAAATTATAAGAAAGTTTCTTCATAAAACGAGTCATAATCTTGAGTAATACATACACGATAAACTATCTCAAATGTAGACCACAAGTAGGGAGTAGCTTACTCCAAAGCACTCCAGAGCATTCCGGGTAGAACCCAACCCAAGTTGGAGTGGGTTTAACATCATGTCTTTAAACTTGGAGCAACCCGGGGCAAAACGTTAGAGTAAGTCTAATTTAGTGGAGTGGGTTGAAGATTGGGTCAACCCAAACCAACCCAACCCAACCCATTAACAACCCTAACCACAAGCGAATTACAGTATACACGTAACCTAGATATAACAAAATATTGAATTCGTTATATCTAAATTTATTGATTTTATTTTCTAAAGATGTTTATAAGCATATTTATTATTTCATGATAATGCAAAGTCGCGCATTTTAAGATTTTTTTACAACTTGGAATATTTCATATTCTTCCACTGAAAAATATGACATTCTCGAATTAGACAAGTAACGTCTTTTTGCGGGGGATTTTCTAATTGGTTTTTCATAACTTGAGTGATCGCAATAACAACCAACTTCTTCATCGAGAAGAATAAGATCAAAACAACAACCATAAGTTTCCTCCTGAACACCACCAAAAGCCGGTCCACAACCACGAGCATTATAAACTGCAAATGTCGTCTCTTTAACGCGGCTTAAAATAGATTTTTGGAGAGTATTATTTTTCAACGAAAAAATAAAGCACTCATCGCAATCTTCATATTCTCCATAAGGACTACCATATTCACTAATACTGTTTACTGGTTTATTCCATCCAATAGGATTATATCCGCCAAGGATTTCATCAGTGCCTTTGACTTTTACAACTACAACGAGGTCTTCTTCCCCATTACATAATTTCCAGAATGCTTTTCTGGTAAAGCCATCTCTACTTCCGCGAAGAAGTAAATTAAATTCATATGGATTATCTTCTACCGAATATGCATCGGTTTTCAAATCAATCCATGAAGAAATTTCCGCCGCATCTTCCTCATTAATAACTTTTGAAAATTGATTAATGGCTCTAAATGATGCTAAGATTATACGACGAGGGAGAATTATCGATGATATTTGACTATCCGGATACTCGAATTTTTTAATCATATCATCCCAAAGATTTTCATCAAGGATTTGTTTATATGGTTGTACATGGTTAATAATATCATCTGATGACATTTGGAAATAACGAACAAGAGGCAAACAATGTTGCAAAACAGTCTTTAAGGCTCGAAAATTTTCATGAGACCAGTCTTTATGATCACTGGGTAAGCCAGGAACTTGAGAAATTCCCCACTTGATAATGGATTTCCAAATTTCTACTTCTTTCATTTGTAAATCGTCACGACCGATAAGCGAGATTAATGCATTTTCTTGAAGTGTAGTGAAACTCTCAGAGTTAAAGACTTTTTGAGGATCTCTTGCTACAGTTTCATTGCACCATTTTTGCAATTCTTGTGAATGATTGCTTTTAGAGATAACTTGATGAATATTTACAATATTTGATCGAAGCCAATAACCTTTTTCTTTAATCAAGTAAGTTTCAAGATGTTTAACCAATTCTTCAAGAAGAAATACTTGAGCAATAAGAATGAGCTCAAAAATAAGCGATTCATCAGGACTTTCCAATAGTAAAACTCCTCCGTAAATATATCTTTTGTTGAATTTTGTATGATTAATCATTTAATTTAATCTATTCTCTTATGCTTTGAAAAATGTTACTCACCTAATAATGATTTCAAAATTTTTAATAGGTACATTTTTTATATGAATTATTTTGTTGTTATTTTGATCTTTACTAGCGTTTTGCAATTCATTTCGAAAATATAAGGACCTTCGTTTTAAGATCAATGAATGTGCATGAAAGATTTTAATGTTCGATACTTCCTCAACATTAATTATTACATCAAAATCTTCTTCATTAAGAAGTTCAATATTATCATTGGAAAGTTTTTCAAAGAAATTTAATTCCATTGCGTGTTATTGTTTTTTTTTTTGGAACGCGCTTAGAAATTAGAAATAGTAACACCGCATATGATAAGTCAAAATTTGCCCTTATATGAATGTCGCCAAGGGGGAAAGGGCTGTTCTAAAAATAGATTATTATGAATTTCAACATAATCTATTTTTAGAACAGTCATTTTCCCGTATATTGCAGTACTGCCGTGCGTGATAAATGAGTCAAACTTGATTTCATCAAGAGAACAATTTTTCGTTACTTTTATTCGATCTTATGAATAGAGCTTGAAAACGAACTTAAAAGTTGAAAAACTATTGACATGTCATTTTTAAAGTACAAAGAATTGATCAAGGATAAAATTCAATCTGTTGTTCTGAAACGATCTTTAAATGAGGAGATTAACATAGATTTAATTCAAGAATTTTACAAAGTGATAAAAAAGAAGTGATGTTCTAAAGTTTACAAGTCAAATAGATTGTGAAATGTAAAGAGGTAATTAAAAGGAAAGACGAACTAGATAAACACCTTGAAGAAAAAAATAGAAGTGCAAAAAGGGACTAATCAAATGATTATAAAATATATTAAACATTCTCGTGAATCTATCTCCACAGAAATTAAACAAATGCTTAAAGCCATTTAATGCAAAATTATACTTTCAAATGAATGTAATGAATTTAGTGACAGACAACTAGATACTTTTACAAATACGGAAGAAATTTGTTGTTGAAAAAAAAATGTGAACGTGAAATCGATAAAATATGGGACTCGTTGCGTGAAAAAATAGAGGGTCTACAACAAAATATTTCTAGAAGAAATCTACAAAACAAGCTTCTGAGAATAAGAAAGTAAATATAAAGCTATGAAGCAAGAAGAAAAAATTAAAGAAAATGATATAAGAAGATTCTTGAGAACTAGGTCCTTAATCAAAAAATATAGGCTAAACTAAAAGAAAAAGAAGAAAAAATACAAATTCAAATAAAAGAATTTTAGCAATAATTCTTGTTCAAAAGAGAAAGTAAAATTGTTTATTATTAGAAAATTAAACTTAGAACATTGTTTTAAAAAGGAGGATAGTTTAGAAAAGGAAAATTGTTAACTAAATATATTAAAAAATTCTTTTATTTTAAAACTCTTGTTATAGTTTCACTAGTATCATAGTAAATTTCATTATCCACATAATCAGTTAGTATAATTTGATTATGAATAGTGTGATCAGTTTTTGAATAATTTGTAGTTATTAATTAAAAGTCTAATTTATATATATAATCAGTGATATAATAAATAATTAATAATATATAAGATCGTGATCTTATAAAAGAATCAATCAAACTAGTTTTCTAAAGTAATTTTTAGTTAAAAAATTGTATATTTGTATTGTTTTTATTCAGTAGTTAGTACCTGCACAATATGCCAGTATAAGGTAAAGCCAAGTATGAAAAGATTTATGAATTTGAATAAAGCTATAGGTAGTTGAATAACTATATAATACTAGCTTGATGCAGCTCTCTAGTATAGATAATAGCCTTAACTAGTAAAGAAAATTACACTTGGGTACTCATAGAGAAAGCTGAGTAATATCAGATCTACAGCTTAAATAGTTTAGAGTATATCTGTATATTTCTTTTGATTTAATAAAAGTTGCTGGTGAGGCTGCCAATACTTCAAAAAAAAAACTATATATTATCAATTTATAACTATTATTAACCTTTAAGAAAAAGCTATTTTGGCTCATATTTCCACAACCACTAGTCCAATCAAGATAAAATTACTACTATTCGAATTAGCTTATCAAGACGAATCTAAAAATAATGAGATCATCCAAATTTAATTACAGAAAGCTGAGATTAGACCAAAAATATGATTTAATCAAATGTTCTATATGTAGATTACATGTGGTGCAATCTGATTGGCTGATGATCAACTATATGAAATACTATACATGTAGTATATCTATTATATATTATTTTTATAGTCCTATATTATTTATTTTATATATTATATATATATTATTTATCTTATATGTAGTATCTGTATTATATATATTATTAGTATTATTTGTAATATTTGTAGTATAGGTACTAGATATAGACTGTTATATTTTTAAAAATTGTAAAGTATAAAAGCAGCCAATGTGAATCTTGAGTTCGATATTGTGTTTTTATACACTTTCAATAATAAAATATCTATTGGATACAAAATTCTAAACAGTTATTAGTATCTTTATATACTTTTAATTATTGTCTCTTTTGTAATTGCAAATTGCCTTAAATCTTCT
>CAJVQC010000901.1:0-11390 GCA_910592285.1 Racocetra persica
TTGGATCAATTGATTAAATTGTTGTGCTAATGAGTTTAGAACTATCTTGTTGTGCTGCTTTTGTTAATTTCTCCTTTGCTCTTCAAGTCTCTTGCTTTAGCCGAATTCAATTTTGACTTTATTTTGGCAACTTGCTTTTTTTCCAACTCTTAATTTTGACAACCTGTTTTTTTTCAATCTTCTTTACCTCTCTTATTGTATTAGCTGTTCTTAGTTCTGCTATAATGTCTTTTATTTCTCTACATATAATATATTCAACTAGGTTTTCTCTCTTTCTATTGCTTCTAAAAAATCAATCTTGTCTCTTGTTTTAAGTTCGAGTCCTATATACTGACTGATACTTTCATCGTATTGCTATCATTCCTTATATAGTGCTTTTATTTGTACTCTTGCTTCTTCTTCTGTAATTAATTTTGTTTCAGCAAATTCTGCTTTAAGTTATTTTGTAATAAACTCTATATTATATTCTTCAGTCTTATTATCATACACTTCTGCTATTGCTTCAGCTTCTTTTGGTCTTGGTCTATGTTATACATGCCACCGAAATAGATTTTCAAAAAAATCCTATTTTGTCTCTATTAGAGCAAATTAGAATTTTTTATATGCAATAGCAAATCTAATTTAGGTAGTTATATTTCTTATAATTGTCTTTTCAAAAAAAGTGTCAAAAAATTTCATCTTTTAAGTAAAATAGATCAAAAACAATTTCGTCTTCAAATTTTAATTTTGAGTTTTAGACCTCAAAATTAATTTCATTAACATGTATAGTCTATATATTTCAGAATTTTCTATTACTGGTATATCCACATGACTTGTTGTTTTTCCATCATTATTATTTGTTGTTATTGATTGTTGTATTCATTTATTGTTTTTGTTTGAATTTGTTATATGGCTTTTGTCGTATTTTTTTTGTTTATTTTTTATTACATGTTGTAATTCTTGTATTATCAAAACAGATCTGCAATTCAGGGTCAAGGCTAATTCTTCAAATTTTTGCAAAGTGCAAAAAAATACTGATAATATTTCACAACTTCTTCTATTTCTTTATCACTTCTGTTTCTTTTAACTCAAGTCTCTAAAAGACTGAGTATTTCTTGTTATCCTCTTTCTCTTTCCTTAGAGCTTCAAGTTTGGTTTTCTAAAGACTTTTGTGTATTTTTTGTAGTTTTTAGTTAATTTGTTTTTCCAAAAATTTGTGTTTTGATAATCAGTAGAAAGAGTTATTATATATTTTAATTTTTATATTATTAAATTTGTTTGATAAAATAAATTAAATAGTAAAAATCACTTAATTTTGATTACTAAATTACAAAATATTATCAATTATATACTATATAAAATAATTCTTAAGAAAAATTTTAACAAAGTATAAGCTTGACAAATAATCAATAATATTTTGTGATCTAGTAATTAAAATTAAATAAGTTTTATATTATTTGATTATTTTATCAAAATGGATCAAATAATATAAAAATTATTTAATTTTAATTATTAAAATATAAGATATTTAGATTTATCAAATTATTATTATTATTATTTTTTTACTTCACTTAAGCGAGTCGTACTAGTATCTTTATTAATAAAATGCTACATGTGGATGTATATAACATTAATATTTAGATCTGATATTCTGCGATTATCTTATATAACCTAATAGTTATCTACATATATCTACAAATAACTTGCTATACTGGTAAAGTATAATTAATTAAGATAATATCTACCCGGAGGCTCATCTGACTACTGCTCTACAATAGAATACTGCCAATCTGATGGTATTTTTTTGTAAAGAAGTGAAAAAAAAAGAAAAAGTTTTATAAAGCAACACAGAGGTATAGGGAAATATATAAAAAAAAAAACAAGAAATAAAAAGGAGTAAGAGAAGTATAAAAAAAACTAAACTAAATATAGGATTATTAATCCACAAAAGAAACCTACAATAGACAGTTATAATTATAAGCCTATATCAGGCTTTGTAAAAATTACATACTACTATCTAAACTATTCTCTACACTAATTTATATTTATAGTATGTCTAAACT
This sequence comes from Racocetra persica, assembly GCA_910592285.1. Classification (NCBI taxonomy): domain Eukaryota; kingdom Fungi; phylum Glomeromycota; class Glomeromycetes; order Diversisporales; family Gigasporaceae; genus Racocetra; species Racocetra persica. The sequence continues at coordinate 2,043 of CAJVQC010000901.1, forward strand.
TTAAAAACCTCAAAAAAAAACAAAAAAAAAAGAAAGCTTCTTCGATATCGGCATTATAGAGAGGTTGAAAAATCATACTAGTAGGCTCGGAGTATCATTTGTTTAGGTTACCACATTCAAGGCATGTAATTATAAATTCACTACTCTATATATATCCATGTGTTTGTTGTGACAAGTAAAAAAGTAAACAATGCTATCCAATTTGGTAAATAAACAAATCATCAATCTTTTAGAGAGAGTAAACTGAATTACCTACTTTTTACAAAATTTTCCCTGAAAAAAAGGTGGAGGCCAACAAAAATATATAAGGTTCTTCTATAGATTTTATAGTTGTATAGTTGAGTTTTCAAGATTATACTATCTCAGCAAGGGCTAGTTTACTCTTGCTTTTAGAATAAAACCTTTTAGTTTAGATACTGAATATTCTGGAGAGTCTACCACAAAACAAGAAAGCTTGATCCCAAGAAAAACCACTTAAGTTATGCCCACTTTTTGGTGTTTCATGTCTTTCAAGCTTCGTCAATAGCAACCTGTTCAGAGTTAAGCTCAGTTTCCAGAATACCCTTAATTATTTCTTTTTAATAAATTATTTATTTTTATTTTATATTTAAAATTTTAAAAAAATTATAATTTTAATAATAATTTATATATAAAATTTAATGTATCAACTTATTTGACTTATAAGTAATCAATAATTCTTTAATTAATACAACAAAAAACTAAACTACAGAAAAATACTATAAAAAAGTTCAAGATAGATACTATTTTCAATCTTGCTTTTGTATAAACAGTTATCAATAAAATCTAAAGTTGTAAAATATCAAGAAGCAAATATAACTTGAGTAGTTTTTTTTGGGTCAAGCTTTTTTTATATAGTAAACTTCCTAAAATATTTAGTATTCAAACCAGAAGGTTTATTCTAGAAACTAAACTTATCTCTAAGTAGGTTGTTGTCAAAAAGCTTGAAAAATATGAAATATTAAAAAGCAGACATAGCATAATTTTTTTTAAGATCAAATTTTAGTTATTTGTTTCAAGATATTTAGCATCCAAACTAAAAAATTTATTTTAAAAACAAGTAGTAGTCAGGCCCTAGTTAAAATAGTTTTTATCTTAAAGAATTGTCTATACAACTATAAAACTTACAGAAAAATCTCATATAGTCTTGTTAACCTTCTATTTTTTTTCAGAAAAAATTTTGTAAATAGTAGATGATTTTGTTTATTCTTTCAAAAATTTAATATTGCAATTACCAAAATAGTTAGTATTGTTTACTTTTTTTTATTACAACAAATATATAGATTCATTAATAGATAATAAATTACATGTCTCAAATATGACAATCTAAACAAATAATATTTTGAGATTTTAAGTATAGATTTCTGATTTTTGATTTCTCTATAGTGCTAATATTGAAAAAATTTTTTTTTTATTCAATACAGTTTTTTTTGTAGCTTAAAAATACTAATTATACAAATTTAAAATAGAAACTAGTTTAGATAGTAGTATATGATTTTTACAAAGTTTGATGCAAATTTATAATTATAACTATCTAGTATAGATGAAAATCTTATATTTTTTTTATTATTGTCTTTTTACCTCTTTCTTTTCTTGTTTATATATTTTATTATATTTTTTTATATATATATATATTTTTTATATAGTTTTTTTTCTTTTACTTCTTTATAAGAAGAGCTATCAGATTGGCAATATCTTATTGTAGAGTAGTATTCAGACAAAAGCCTAGTTAGATATTATTTTAATTGATCATACTCTACTATATAGTGAATATATCAAGACAGTCTTCTAAAGTCTGGGTCGATAATTAATATTGGGTTGATAATTGATATCAAATCAATAATCAATGATCTATATCACTGTCTGTTACCTTTAACTAATTAAATCGTAAAATTTGATTAATTTCAGATCAGTTTGAAAATTAAAACAAATAATTAAACTTAATTATCTCAAAATAAATATATATAAAAAAGAACTATTTAATAGATAACATCCTATATTATAAGAATTTGTTTCACTTTAGATATATTTTAAAAAAGAAAAATTTTTCATGTAAATCTTAATATCAGAAACAATTTTTGTATAATATAAAATTGAAGGCTTTTTTAAAACTTTACAAATTTTGTCTAAGAAATCACCTTTATATTTTAATTAAAAAAATTCTTAACCAAATTTTATTATATTGTAATATAATATTGTTAAACTCTTGATCAACAAGTTACAATACTTGACTAAATATTCAAGTAATTAAGAAATATGTTTTATATAATTTTATAACAGAAAATAATTTATAAAGAAGATAAAATATTGTCGACATATTGTCAATATAACTTTAATAAAAACAGGTTATACTGTAACTAACAATTTATAGATTGCAAATAGATTTTATTAGCTCAAAGAATATTTAAAAAAATAATACAAATAAAATAATACTATAACTCAAGAAAAATCTAATAATTTCAAGAAAAATATCACAATTATAATAAAAAAATAAACAAAGATTATAACAGTATTTAAAAAAGAAAGTAAAAATAAACCAAAACTCAAGACAAAAATTATAAGTAGTATATCAAAAATAAAATATTATAATGACCAAAATATGTGAACCAACTATCACTTTGCTTTAGAAAAAGTGTAGGAGTTTAAATATCTTTTGATAGTACTATAATACTATAAAATAATATTATATAATAAAGCAATAATATTACAAATCATTGTAATAATAAAATAAATTATTGTAATAATAATATTGTGTGCTATTATTTAAATTGTTATTCATTAATAATAATATTAAAAATAATTATAATAATGTTATTCTATAATGAAATACTATTCTACAATAATAATATTACATATTATTATGATAATCATTATATATAATACTATACAATAAATAATAATACTATAATATCTAAAAATTTGTAATACAGCCAAATAATTATTAATTCATCGATCTAGAATATTTTGGAGCACTATTTGTGCTAGTGTATCCTTGTGTAGTCTTGGTCTGGGCTCTGTTTATATTACACAAATTTATAATTTAAATAATTAAATAACTATTGCTTTAAATAGACTTTTGTAAAAACTATCCTAATAAAGTTAATAATAAACTATTATTTAAGCAACTAAAATAAATAAATATATTATAAACTATAAAAATAAACCAATAAAACTATAAAATATATAATAGCAATATAAAATATATAATAAAATTTAAAAAAATATATAATAAATATATAAGAAAAATAACTAATAAAATTTAACTAATCAGATCAACTCTTTCTGATAATTACTTGTACCAAAATTTTAACTAATGAAAACAAAAACTTGTTGGAAAAAAGTAGAAGAGACAACTATACAAGTAATGGTTTTTACAGAGATCAAGGGTCTTCTGGTCTTTTTGTCTTCCTTGGACTTCTTGGTATATTTAGCAAGCAAGTTAAAAGCATTCTTGTACAAGATAACTGGCAGAAGGTAGTGCCCTTGTACAAAAAATTTTAATAAAAACATAGCTTCTGCTAATGAAGTTAAAGAATAGTTGGTCTAGAAGAATAGCAAGTGAGTTTTTAATACACTCCCTATCGAAGTTTAAAGCTATCTGCTAACCAAAACCCTCTACAACATATCACTCTTTACACTTCACGAAATTTTACCAAAAAGTAGAAAAAATAGTGTACTTTCGTCAAAAGATCAACAATAACAATTATTGCTGAAAAAAGAAAGTCATGTACAGGAGTACATATCTACTTTGAGATAAATAGTATACAATCATGTCTTTAAATTAGAAACACATAAATATGTTGCAGAAGTTTTATAGAGCTACGTGATTTAAAGTTTCAAACTTGGACCTTTACTCAAGAATAGATAGTTTTCTGATAAAGTTTTTATATTCTAGATATATAAATGACTAATATAAAAGTTAATTTAGTTCATTTAGTAGTACTATATAATGTTTTTAGTCTAGCACAGGCTTAATAGTACTATCTTTGTTTTGTTTTTGTTTCATTGATTTGTTTGGGTTTATTTGATTTAGGTAGATTGGTTTTGATGCTGAGTATATTTTCTCCTTTTTTTTACTTCTTTTTGAATTTGTGTTTATATTTTTCTACTAATAAGAAAAGCCAATATTGATGTTTATAGTTTGCAGTCACTAGCTGAGAATTGAAAAGAAAAAAGTTCTTAAGTAGTTTCAAACCTGGATTAAGGCCAATAACTGCTAAGGCAGGCTATATTGGGTGAATAGCTTGGTAAGCTATTGTTTAGAGGATTATATAGCTAGAAGAGAAATTCTTGTAATTTGTCTAATAGTTTTAATCATAAATAAACAGCGGCAGGTAGCCGAATTATAAAAAAAAAATAAAAATAAAATTTAACTAATAAAAATCAATTAATAAATTTTAAAAATAGGGTATTTCTATGCATCACTGGTTGGTGATATACCACTGGCCAAATAGCCAATCAAAATGCGCAATTATATAATTAATATTCAAATGATTTTTGTATTATGTCGTATATACGTATACATGATAATCGATGTGGAGTAAAGTTTAATGATACAGAGTAAAGTTTAAATATAGCACATTGTATTGTTGTACTTATGTAAGTATATATAAATCAATAAACAGTAAACAAAAAATAAAACTTTTACTTTGCTTGGCATAGTAGTTTTAGAGCTTGTGAAAAATACTAGTTTGTAAAAAATATTAGTTTGTGAACTTGAAAGGTATAATTTTTTTGTCTTTGCTACAAAAAACATGTCATGTTAGTTATAACAGAAGCATCATATTGTTATTAAAAAAAAGTCAGATTCTTTAAGAGAAACATTATATGTAAGTGCTACAGTAATAACAGATGCTACTATTTATTATGAACTAATATATTAAAAATATCATTATAGCCAGTAAAATTACCAAAAGATCAAAGACGTAAAGTTTATAAAATAAAAAAATTGAGTTAGTAGAAAACTCAAGAAACTAATATGAGTACTACAATAAAACTTATCAGACGAATAGATATTAGGTAATCATATACTAATTAGTATTATTTAATTTACAGAGATTAAATATGTTAAATATAAGTAAATTGAATAGTTGAGCTATTTAATATAAAAAAAACTAGTATGAGTATTAAAGTAAAAATTGTCAGACAAGATATTAGAAGATTAATAGTTTTCACTTGTGAAATATGATAATAATTGGTTAGAAATGTAGTTTAGTTAAAAATTAACAAGATCAAAAATAGAGTTTGTACAGATTACAGATATCAATAAAACTCTCATAAGTTATACATTTCATAAAAATTTATCTTGTAGTATTGTATAATTATAATGACTATACTAATAAATTTTTATTAAGAATAATATAACTATTATAAACGAAGCAGATTTAATAGATCCTAATAATCTTACATTTCAAACAGTAATGAATAATACTGAAAAAGTTTCTGTATATTAATAATACTTTTCAAGTACATCACAAGAAATAATATTACAAGACGGTATATTAACAGTAAAATATTATTAGTTTAACTAATTAAAATTTTTATAAATATTTATATTTTTTTAAATAAATTTATTAGAGTTTAGAAATCTATTGGAAATCAAAAACTTACAAGAACCAAAAGACCTATCAGAACTTATAAATCTATCAGCATCTGAAACTCTACTAGAATTCAGAGATCTGTTTTTTCAATATAAGCAGAGTTACTTGTCTCTTGAGGCTTTTAAGTTTCTTGCTGATCAGTTTGCTAAAATACAAGTGTTTAAGGTGATTTTTTGCAAAGCAAACAAACATAAAGATGGTATATATTCTATTTAACTTTTTACTTGTGATTATTATAGTAAATTTAAATTGAAATCTAAGGACCCAAATAAAAAGAGTAAAAACAAATAATCAAAGAAATATGATTGCTCATAGTCTATTCACCTCAATCATAATCAGGATAATGATCAATATTATATTTTACAAGTTATCTTAATCATAACTATCCACTTATTCCAGTTAAACTTACACATTTTATATCTTCTAATCACGAAATACCTGAAGACATTAAAGAAAAAATTCTTTTGGCAAAAAAAGCCAGGAACTTTATTTCACAAATTTAGTCTTTACTTACAACTAAATATAGACCAGTTGCAAAAAAATAGATTATTAAATATATATATAATTTGATTAGTAAAAGCAGCAATTTACATTGTGAATTCCAAACACATGATTTTCTTCTCCTTCTTTAACAAAAACATAATAATGATCTGAAGTTTTCTTATGAATTTGAGTTGAATAGTAATAATCATTTAAAGCATATAATTTGGGTATATCTATCTCAAAAACAATATTACATGTATTTTAATGACATGATAGTATATGACAGTATATATAAAAGCAACTATTTTTCTATACTCTTTGGTGTATTTATAGGTATTACTAATAATAGCCTTTTCTATTGTACTACTAGTGCATTGTTTCAGAATAAAACATGTTCAAGTTTTGAATAGTTATTCAAATCTTTTATTCAAATTTTTAGTATCACTCTACAAACTATCCTTACAGACAATAATCTTTCAATAGCTGATGCTATTCGTTTCGTCTTAACCGATTTATATGGTACCAAGTATGGTCTTTGTGTTTGGTATATGCTAAAAATATTAAATCTAATATGACCTTTAAGCTTGGAATAATGTATACTACTTTTTATAAAGATTTAGTTAGTTGTTTAGATTATTATATTAATTAAAATAAGTTTGAAAAAAGATGGAATCAAATTATAACAAATAAAAACTATGTTGAAGCAAAATCGTATTTAGATATTCTTGGTCAATAGTGTGAATGGTAGGCCCCCATATATCTTAAAAGCTATTTTTTTGCAGATATATTATTAACGCAGAGAGAAGAATCAATAAACAAATTATTAAAAAATTTTCTCAATAGTAAAACTAAGCTCACTAAATTTTTAGAAGCTTTTGAACATGTATTTGACTGTCATAAGGAAGCTAAACAACTTGCTGCATACAAAGAAATAGTTTATCCTATTCAGTCAATTTCTCAAAACCTAATTAAAAACAGACTATTAGCTGTTTAATACAATATGCATATAAGAAATTTGTAGCAAAATGAATTGCTAAAGATTCATATACGTGTTGTGAGAAACTAACTAACAATAAAAAGATATGCTTTTTTTTATTTTTTATTTTATTTTTATTTTTTTTTTTAACAGATGCTTCTTGGTACTTAAGATATACTATTTCAAATTAACATATTATGAAAGCCCTAATACTTCATGTTGGGTATACTATGATGGTCATGTATTTACTTGCTATTGCTGTAGCCTTAAGTTTGCTAGAATAATTTGTTAATATTCACTTGCAGTTGCAGTTTACTTTTTACTTGTCTAACTTGATCTAGTTCACTTCCCAAAACACTAGCAAAAAGATCCTTCTGAATTAGATTATATTAACTTTATAGTCAACCAAAATTAGTAATACCAGAAACTTCAATATTACAAGAATTTTCGAGTAAAGGTGCTTTACAAGTTAGATACATACATGTCTGTTGGTTATCAAGAGAAATCACAAGAAAGATTGCAACAGACCCCAATAAGTACACTAATTTCATTTCATATCTTGAGAAATACCTAGAAGCTTTATATATCACTGCTGATTATGAGAAAATATCAACTTCTGTTGAACACCCAATAATCAACAACTCTATCAAAAGCAAGACTATTGGGTGACCGAAAAAAAGAAGAATTAGATATAAAAATAGGAATTCTAATACTACAAATAAGAAATGAGATTGACCAAAAAAGAACTTTGAAGAAAATCAGAATGAGAATATTAGGCTATTAAAATGTATTTTCAGTAATATTAAATAATATAAGTTAATTAATTCTTTTTTAATAACTAGTTTGTATATTCTAATAGTTTCTTTATTTCAAGATATTTACATATAAAGTATTTAGGATATTTTATTCATATTAATATAATTAGTAGATAAGTATTATTTTTAGACTTTAAATGAAATTTATTTTATTTAGTTTGTATATTATATATTAATTTAATTTGCATATTATATATTATATTATTTAGAAATCAAGTAATTCAAGTTACTAGTTTTTTATCTGCTATTATAATACTGAGATTATTCATTTTGATTATTAATACAATTTGTATAGGCTTTTATTAAAATTTGCTTTGTTAATACTAAACATATTTTGAATAGTATTAAATTTGCTGTTATATAATTTCTTATTGATTATAAAGGAGAATAATTTTTTTAAAATGATTTTCTTTAATAATTTTCTACTTAAGTGTCTAGAATTATAACCTTAACACTGCTATAACATCTTTTTAATAATAGAGTAGATACAATAGCAATTGTCTAGCAACTATATATTTCTCCAATAATCTTGATTTTCATTATATATAGTCTAAAAAAGTGTCAATATTTATTATATAACTGAATAATTAAAACTTGAAAACAACTTCAAAAAGATATATTTTTTATTTTCACTGTTTCATATGTATTATATTTTCAAACAGTTAATAAAAAATGATCTTGAAAGATTTTATACAATTTAATTTTTATAGCTTATTCAAATGGTTTAGCATATATGAATGATTTATATTAAATAGACAAATATGATAGTTGGCTGGCAAAATAAAAGTCGTTAATACTATCAAGCTATTTAATCACTACTATCAAGCTATTTAATTATATACTAAAGATTTTTTAATAAAGTTGATATATTTATATTTCATATAAAGAATTATTGTATACATATATATATACAAACTTAAATTTTAAATCTATCAAATGAATGTTGAGAATAACTATATGTTATTTTTATACTTTTTTGTATGAAAAATAAGTCTATAAATAGCGAACAAGCCTTATTAGCACTATTAAAACTAATATTTCTAAATGCTCCAAATTATTATTGAAATATTAGTTGGGTTTTGCCATCTGATATTTATAGAAACAAGAAAGAATTTATTGTGATTCAAATTATCGATATGTATATTTACTTTCTTAGAATTCTTATTGTTACAATACTGTGATCTTCTTAACAGCAGTACTATAATAATGATATGACTACAGGGATCTTTTACAGGTTTATAGCAATATCCAACAGATAAGTATAATTTCTACTACAACTAGAAACTATACCCTTCTGTCTGTAGCAGTTCGAGCAGACAATAGTTTATAAATAGAATATATATTTTTTATTAAAGAAAATAAGATAGGCTATCTTTAGATTCCTATTCCTAAAGAATCCTATAATATTACAAGAGAGAATTTAGAGAAGAGGGGAGTCTGGGTCTAAGAGGTGGAT
>CAJVQC010000902.1:0-11386 GCA_910592285.1 Racocetra persica
TTTACTTAATAAAATTTTAAGAAAACCGGAAAAAACAAAAATTTTAAAATATAGTTATAACTCAGTAGTAAAGAACTTTAGAGCTATAAAACTAGACTGTCTATAAGTAAAATTAGGAGTAGAGCAACTTTACTTAGGCAGCCAGAGGTGATTTACTTAATAAAATATTTGATAAACAGCAAATGTTTTCAAGAGAAGTTTGGTACAAGTGATCATTGGGAAGAGTTAGTGATTTGTGTCCAACTTTATGTCCAGAGCATTTTTATTTATTTACTTTTTATATAAAAAATATATATAATTTTATATTTGTTTCAAAATAATGCCTATGCGTATACTCAAAATAATATGCATATATTCAAAATAATATACAGATACCTATTATTTTGAGAATTTATAGTAATATTATATTTTACAAAAACAATAATTTACAACTCTCCCTAATGATCATCTGGTCAACAAAATTCAAGAAACTAAACTATGGTCAGCACTATAGAAAATGCTTAAATAACTACTAAACTTGGCTTATAGAAGTAGATATATTGTCGACAAAGTACTAAGAATATAAAACCAAGAAGCAGTCTACTTTGAACTAGTTTTTGTAAAGGTCAAACTTTGGTCAGTAGACTCCTCTATTATATTTAATATCCAAACCAAAAGGATATTTTGGAAATATAGAATGACTAGATCAATACCAGGAGTATTACAAGCTTTAGGTTTATCTATACAACTGTAAAACTTATAAAAAATAACTACAGAAAAGTTTTATTAGCCTACTACTTTTTTTTTGAGAAAATTTTGTCAAAAAGTAAGCATCTTAGCTTACTTCTCCAAAAGATCAATATTTAATTTTTCAAAATAGTCAGTATTGTTTACTTGTTTATGTATATGAATAGAACTTCTAAAATAGGATAACGAGTGGACATCCAGAATAAGCAACCAAATACAGGCCATTTAACAACACAAATAGGATTCGTGCCTCAAACCAAAAAAACTGTTAAACAATATTTAAAGACTTCTGTTCAGATTTCAGGCTAACTTTATCTAGATCGACTATGGTATTTAGTTTTAGCCAGCTTTTTTAACTTTTTTACTCTTACACATAGTTCATCACGAAATTTGTTAAAATATTTGTTAAGTATTTATAAAATATTTGTTTAATATTTAATAAATACTTATTGAATATAAGGTATATTAGAAATGCAATTACAAATACTTACTTAAAATATTTATAAATATTTAAAAATTAAATATTTAATAAAAGAAATTTATAAATTTATCTGTAGTGTATGAACACAGATATAATTTATTGAATTACATATTCATGCAACATACTAATCAAAGTAATTTTTACAAAAGAAAAATTAAACCCTCGCTTATGGTTAGAGTAAGGGTGGGTTTAGGATTGGACAAGACATAGCTTATACCAAAATTTTGCAAGGAATTTTTTTTGTTATAAGCCAAAAGGTGGTTTCATAATTTAAATTTTGAGATATCTATTTGCCTGTGTATATATATGTAGTGTACAAATAGAAATTGCCTTTAATAAATATCAAATTTAATATTAATTAAGTATTTAAAATTTTAAATATTTAAATAATATTAAATTTAAATACTTATTTAATATTTTTATTTGTCAAATATAAGATTGTGCTTAGTTTAATTTCGTGATAGTTTATTAGAATAAATAATATTATAGAGCTTTTTTATCTAGTAATATGTAATTTTTTAGGCCTAGCACAGGCTGATAATTGTGACTGTTATATTTTTTTTTTCTTTTTTTTTCTACTTTTCGTCTTTGTATTTGTTTTTTAATATTAGTTTTCATTTCTTTTTTCTTTCTCTTTTTAAGATTAGTATTAGTATTAGAGAATTTTTTGTTTTTTCACTTCTCTACAAGAAAATATCATCAGATTGGTGGTATCCTATTATAGAGCAATAGTCTAACAAGGCTTCTAGGGTTGGCTTAGGTTATTTGATTTAGGTTATCGAAGTTCTTTAGGGGAAGTTTGGCCTGGTACGGCTGGTCACTTGTAAGTGTTCTCAAAGTAATTGCAGAATATCAAGCCTAAATATTAAGCTCAACATTGTGTCACATCTGTAGTACAATAATTTTAATAAAAGATTACTAGCAAGATAGCTAAAGTAAAAAAAAAATACTATATTTTACTTTATATAAAAAATAACATTTTTCATTATTATAAGTTTTGTAACTTACTTATAAAAATTTAGATTTATATTAAGAGCAAAATTTTTTTTTAGCTTCAGAAATATATAAAATCTTAAAAAATCTTGAAAAATTTTTAATAATAAAAATTTTTAAACTAAAACTTTAAAGTTTTATTACTCAAAAGTTTGCTAATAACTTTAAAAAATTTTTATAATAAAGTTTATAAAATATATTTTTAAGAATATATTCTATAATAAATATATACTCATAGTATTAATAAATTATTATTTTATTTAAAAAATACGAAATATACTTTAATTTTTCAGGCAAATTTGTCTGGATTACAGTTTAAGAGATAAAAATAATGTTTAAGGGATAAGAATAATGAGATAATAAAAGAATAATATCATCTTTTTTTATAGTTTACAGTTATTTGCCTATTTTTTTTTATGTATATATTTTTGAATACCTGTTTTTCACCATGTTAGTTGCCAAATAATTTAATAAAAAAATCTGGCTTTATTAGCTATTTTAATAGTTAAGATATTTTTAGGCTGACAATTAGTATTACTATGAGGTTTGAACAATATTGATTTATATTTTCGAATCTAACTAAAGATATATTGAGTAACCTTTGGACTACACATCCAAAATACTTGAAAAAATATGAACAAACATTACCAAAATAAGGAAACTGATAACTTCTAATTTTATTTTCTTTTATATATAAATCAAAATTAGAAGCAGCAAGAAGTATTAACATCAAATAATAATATCTTTTTTGCTATAGTAATACTTTCTAATACCAAAGACTCTAATAATATTAATAAAACCTTTTATTATATTTTTCTTTGCATTTATAACACTATTAGAGTTTTTTAACAAGATCTTTTAAGGCTATTGAAAGAGTTTTATTAGAATCTGTAGATATGGTATCTTCATTACTTGTATTTTCTAATTCTTCATCAGAGTATAAATCCTCCTCTGTTTCATCATACTCTGATTCTGAAGTAGGTTCAAAAAACTGACCCAAATTTTCTGGAAATTCTATTATAAATTAGTATAAGTATAAAAAAATTATTGAGGTTTTTTCTTAATTACAAATTTAATTAATTGCTTGTATTCTAAAAAATTAGATCTAAAGCACAGTACTTATATACATTTGTTATTTTACAAATTCATTTAACCAAATTGATAATTATTGATATCAGCTTATATAAAATCAACTAAATAAATTTAACTACAATTGTTAATTTTTTATTATACAGGATTTATTTTTAGATTCAGAAAAAGTTAACAATAGAGTCAATGAAGCTCAATAGATATTTATTTATTAAATACTATTCAGATTTTTTGAATAATAGTCAATAGATACTTATTAATTAAATTATTTATTATTAATCCTGAGTTTTGATATTATTAAATTACTATAGAGGTCGATTTAATTTAATAAAATAGTGAAAATGAGAAATTGAACTTTGAAAATTAGATCTAAAAAAATTTATTTGTATATTGTTAATAAAAAAAAATTAAAAAATTAATTTTTTGCATAATATTTATTAATAAAATATACAATATAATATTGAATAATTTCTTTATATAAAATTTGCTCACAAAATTGCATACATATTGCTCTAAGTATATTAAGAGCTTCCTGTTAATGTATACTAAAAATTAATGCTTCTGCTAATCAATGAAGCCAACTGTATTTTTTATCACTTTTTTAAAACACATCTATAGTGTTTTACTACCTATATTATATTATCTTAAAAACTGCCTAACTAATTAATATGTTATACTCTAATTAAAAATACTCTATCTCCAAAATCTTTTATAAACCTTAATTCTAGCACCAAATACTAATCTCCACATGAAAATTTGTGCTAAAATTTTATATAAAAATATATAATAGGTGCAAAATCATTATAGGTACATTTTATAATAAATATTTTCTACAATATTAAGTAAATTTATATTAGAACATAAAGAAATAACAGTTTAAATTGTTATAATATTAGACAAAATTACAATGGTGTCCTGTCGCTATGGCGACCTTTATATAACCGGCCAATCATTTTTGAGATTGCCGATCATATATAAACAATTGATAATCACGCTTTCTGTTTTTGTTTTTTTTTGTTTGCTGCTTTGCTTTTTTGCTGCTTTGCTTTTCTGCCACTTTGCTTTTTTGCCACTTTGCTTTTCTGCCACTTTGCTTTTTTGCCACTTTGCTTTTCTGCCACTTTGTTTTTTGCCACTTTGCTTTTTTGCCACTTTGCTTTTCTGCTGCTTTGCTTTTCTGCCACTTTGCTGCTTTGCTTTTCTTTGCTGCTTTGCTTTGCTTTTCTTTTCTTGCTGCTTTGCTTTCTTTGCCATTTTGCTTTGCTTTGCTTTTCTTTTCTTGTCACTTTGCTTTTTTTGCCTTTTTTGCCATTTTGCTTGCTTTTTTCTTTTTTTTGATTAGTTTTTTTTTCTTTTTTGTATTTTTTTTTTATTTCTTTTTCTATTCATTTCTTTTTTTTTTGTTTCTTCTTTCTATTTCTTTTCCTTTTGTCTTTTTTCCTTCTTTTTTCCTTCATTTTTTTCTTTTCATTTCTTTTTCTTTTTATTTCAGGAAGTTTTTTTTCTTTTTGTTTCTTTTTCCTTTTCAGTTCTTTTTTCTTTTCATTTCTTGTTCGTTTTCATTTCTTTCTATTTTTTTTCTTTATATTTCTTTTTCTATTCATTTCAATTTTTTTTTGTTTCTTTTTCCCCATTTCTTTTTTTTTCTTTGCTTTTTATTCTTTTTGTTTCCTTCCCTTTGTTTTTTTTGAAGGTATAGTTTCATCGTTGGAGTCATTTCGTTGTTGAAGTCATTGCTGGAGCTGTTGTTAGATGTTTGGGTTGTGAGATAAGTAGTTTCTTCTTTTTTTTTTTTTTCTTTTTTGAACTAATACTAACTTTCTTTAGATTTGTCTCTGGAAAGCCAGATAGTGGAAATTAGAACCAGAATTTTTGCAAGATACGTTTTTTTTTATGTTCACTTTTTTTTGCTTTTCTTTCTTTAAACTAACACTTTCTTTTTTTTGTAGGTTTGCTTCAGTGGAAAACCATAGTTCTGGGCTTTCGTCATTAGGTGCTGTTATTTAAGGAGTATGGTGATTCTGGGCTTTCATCGTTCGGTGCTGTCATTTAAGAAGTATGAAGATTCTGGGCTTTTGTTATTCAGTGCTGTAGTTTTGGGGCTTTCGTTGTTCGGTGCTGTAGTTTTGGGCTTTCATTATTCAGTGCTGTAGTTTTGGGGTTTTTGTCATTTCGGTGCTGTCGTTTATGAAGTATGGAGATTCTGGCTTTTGTTGTTCGGTGCTGTAGTTTTGGTAATTCTAGCTTTCGTGTTCAGTGTTGTAGTTTCTTTGGTCATTGGTTCCGTAGTTTGTAGAGATTCTGCACTATAGGTCTGCTATTCCAGTTAAATCTTGGACATAGATCGGAAGAAAGAAAAGTATTAGCTAATGCATTTTTCTAAAACTTCACGCTAATGATGCTGTTTTTTCAGAATTTTTGTCACTTCAGGTGTTGTCTTGATATTGTCGCAATATCATAGATTTTTTTTTTCACTTTATCATAGTTTTTTTTATAGTTTTTTTTTTTATGATATAATTAATTGTAATTGATATGAGTTATGATTAATAAAATTTTACTGTGATATAATCGACCAATAAAAATCGATCATATAAATCACATGCTCAATCAAGCACGTGAATCACGTGGTTTATTTTTATTGGTTGATCACAGGTCACTATAGTGATGAGTCATCATGAAATAATGCTCATAATATTAAACTGCACAGTAAAAAATTTATATCACAATTTTTGGAGTACTATTCTGGTCTTCTCTGGTATTTCTTGTTTTAGTTTAGCAATATTGTAGTGATTAGCCTTTGTAACAAAAATAGAATATGAATCAACTACTTTACAAGTCTGCGCTTAACTTTAACTATGTTATCTGTGAATCCTAAATTTAACTGCTTTCGCTCAACTTACTTTATATCTAACTATCCGCCTTATATTGGAGCAAAATAGAGTGATAGCTATAGTATAGCTGAGTTATTGTGTAGCCTTTTGCTTAATCTTTAAAAAGTTATTAGTTTGTAGTAAAATGGCATTTCAGTTTATTATAAAATTTAAAATCTGATATAGTATCAATCAGAAAATCAAATATTCCATAAAATGCATAAAAGTCTGATCAGCCCTTTTTACTTGGAAGTACTCATATATTATTATCCAACTCTTTTACAATAACTTTATTTTAAATATTTATCTATTCATATTAATGTATCTTTTATTTAACTAGCTTTTTATATTTATACTATCTATTATCTACTCCTTAACTATATTTTATAGTTTTAGTAATATATTTATACAATATAAATATAATAAATCTAGATAAGCTATAGCTTACCTAGCTAGTTTATATTATTCTTGATAAACTATCACAACTCTAATAAGTTTACACAGATCGAATAAAGAACTACCAGGTAGCTGTTGGGGCATCGATATAAGCTAATAGATCTCCTAATATAATATGATAGTTTACCAGTATCCGTATCCTTATATTCCCGATTTGATACCTATATTTATCTGAACTTTTGGCTCATATAGGGCACCTATTAGAAATAGATAGGACAAAATTAATATGCCTATAGGTTTTATCAATATTACTTTTGATAAACTGATAGATTAATCTGTTTAAGACCAGCCAGCAAATTATTATTTACCTATCACTTTTTTTTAAGACTTACTAGCATTTCGATAAGGCTATTACTTATATTATTTATGTTATACTGTACAACTAACGAAATATATTAAAAATATTTACAGCAATAGATAACCAAATTGGTTTATTTATATAGTATTTTTTATAATATATATAAAATCACTATGCTTAATACAATAATACATATGAAAATATAATTAACTAGCTTGTGAATGCTATATACTATATATCAATAAGTTTCATTTTCATACTAGAAATAGCGATGCTTTCTTTAGCTCTTTTTTTTGACGTATTATTATCTTTAGCAGTTCTACTGCCACTTGCGGTAGCATTATTGTCTGCTTTTAATTTATCAACATCATCATCATCTTCTTCTTCATCATCTTCTTCGTCAGAAATGTAAGAAGTTGAAATAGTCTAGGAGTGTTCTTTGCGAGCATTTGGCGGTAGTTTAGATTTAATGAACTATCTTTCATTATTGTACCACTGTTTCCTGGTACATTTCATACTTTGAACCTTTTCGCTGACTTGATTGGCTAGCTGCAAAATTTTTCTAATCTAATTTACATAGAACAAAGAATTGTAAAATAATATAATATATAATAATAATTATAACAATTATTTACCTTTCTGGATCTCCATGGTTTATCGTAAACACGAAATATATAATGGTCATTTCTTCCTTTAGATTTAGAATGAACTTTTAATTGACATTCCGATTGCGATTGTTCATTATCAGTTTCAGATTTTTTATCTGAATAGTAGTATCCATCGTTAATTATTTTCTCTATCTCAGCAGTTAAATCATCCCAACTCATAGAAGGGGCAAGGTCTTTAAGGTTTCTATTCTTCATACTAATTAAGTAGCTGATGCCACAGAGTCTTCTTCCTTTTTTCTATAGTTTAATAGATTATTTGTTAGTAATATCGGTTAGTCAGTATTTTATTAAAAAACAATATGATTAGCCTATTCTATTACTTATTATAAAACTATAGAAAACTTGCAAGTTATATAAACAGATTATATTTGTATTGTCATGCTTATAGTATTGTTAGTGAAATATTAGTAAAATACCAATATAATACATTTTATATAACTTGCAAGTTTCCTATAGTAGTATAAAAACAACTGAATAGGCTATACTTACTTCTTAGCACCTTCTGTTTATTCTTTTCATTTTTTATCGAAAGCCGATTTAATGGAGTCTGAATCGATTGTCCATTTTTCTCGTTGATGTTGGTGAAGAGTTTGAAGGACATACTTTAATTCATTCAAGTTATATCTAAAACTGCCTTCTAAAGCCTTTCTGATTGCAGGCATAATCCTATTGTATAATTGCGAGATATTTGGTTCTATTTTTTGGTATAATCCAAATGCAAACTATCATCAAGGCCATCTAATATTTGAATAACTTTATCTTACACATTAAATAAATATTCATTAATCTGATAGCTCTATCATTACTTAAATATATGTACCGCCAAGTAAAAAATTAGAAAGTTTAAATAATAACTGCTATAAAATAAATATTCATAATAACATACATAAAATAGTTTATATTGTTCTTTGTCTATATCTTTCAAAAAACACGTGGCCTTCTTTGATAACCAGTAGGTGGTTCAGAAGAAACTGATGGTTTTTGCCGTTTATTATTACCATATTCCTTTCTTTGCTTTTTCTGGTGTTTTAGCTATGAAAGAATGAATAGCTTATTAGGTAAGTTGAGTGCTTTAATATTTTTATCAATAGCTATATTAAAATACCAGTAGCTCGTATAAATTTTTATTATTATTTTTTTATGTAAAATTTTTTTAATAGGTTCGTTTCATAATAGTAATAGAATAATTGAAACTGAATTATAATTATTTAATCTTATTCTCTATTAGATAAACTTACTATACAAGCCGAAGGTCATTTACATGCATACTTGCAATTTATTGAGCAAAGAGCGGCAATTGGCAGTTTTTCTATACAAGATAGAAGTTACTGCCAGAATTTTTTATCTATGTCAACTAATATTGAAAAAAGCTCAGGAACTGGTTGCAAACCTTTTCCGAGTGAATTCTTAGGAGCTAAAAATGATCGAAAAATTCTTTCAAAAGAATTATTGGCTTTGTTAACTGAATACTATAATAATGCATATGATTATAGATTCAAGTCTATGAGTGACAGAGATATTGATATATTGGATGCTATACCGGTTTTGCCTAGAGTAACAGATATAGAAAAAAATAGGTGATGAAATTTTTAGATCAACATCCTCGGCAAGACATAAAAGATCAGCAAAAATTTTAGCCAAATTTATATTAGATGATGATTTCACCAATATATATCTGAGCATCGTTCAATTTTATTT
Source organism: Racocetra persica (assembly GCA_910592285.1). Taxonomy (NCBI): domain Eukaryota; kingdom Fungi; phylum Glomeromycota; class Glomeromycetes; order Diversisporales; family Gigasporaceae; genus Racocetra; species Racocetra persica. The sequence goes on from CAJVQC010000902.1 coordinate 9,280, forward strand.
CAAGCATATTGTACAGCTACCAGATGGTCTGAGAAAGTATAGCTTGGCATTTGTACAATGGTATAAAGCTGTTGATAGCCGTAAAATTAGATATTATTGCCAGGTTGACAATATTTGTAATATCAAATTGTGAATTGGAGCTTTTATAATATGAGTAGAGATTGTATAATCTCTATACATAATATTTTAGGTAGATTTGTTTCTGGTACCATTATAGTCAGAAAGAAAGACCTGAGAGAATATATGTCTATTATTCCTATTAATAGAAAGTTTCATATTTAATTTATATTCATATAATATAATTTACTGGATATTACTTTAAACATTTATTATTATAAAAATCTATCATAAATTTATAAATTAACTGATAGTTCTATCGATTTATTTGCTAAATTATCTAGTTATATCAGAATAATTATAAATTTATTAAGAAAGATATCAGTATACCATAGACCTATAAATTTTAAATTTACTATTAGAGACATATCTACTTCTGATATGTTTCTGATATTACTATGATATGATATTCTATATATGTCTTCATGCAAGTTTGAAATTTATCGATATTTACTGATATCACTTGTAAATATAAGCAAACTTTTATTAAAATATAGATTTATCGATAGTTCTATCGATTTGTTCGATACGTTGCTGATTTGATTCCTTTATTCTTTAGATATATCGGTATACTCATAGACTTTTCTATAGGTCTATCGATTAAACCAATATCTCTATGATATTTATTTGTAATATCAGGACACCCAATATGTTCCCGATATTTACCCAACATGCATACTCCTGATATGGCTTCATTCAACCTGTGTTAGGTTATAAATAAAGTACTCTAAGCTTTTATTTTTGCTATCTTTTGGATATGAAGTTTATATTTAATTTTTTTCTTTAAAGAATTTAAATAAATTTCAATAAAGTAGGAAGTATGACTTCATCTTGAATATTAAAAAAAATTATAATATTGTTTTATAAACATAAAATCTATCTATTATTAAGAATTATTATTTTACTTAATAGTTTGTTAAAATAAGTTACCCAGTTTTTGTATTAATTGTATCTAAAATTATCTTTATTATCATCTAATTATTAAGTTATTTAATCATCAATTAAATTTTATCTCTTATTATATCTTCTTTTAATTTATTACAATAAAACTTATTATATTACTATTTAATTAAAATATATTATAAAGATATTGATTTTTAGTATATCCTTATATTTATCTTATATACAAAACTTATATATTAATTATTATTACAAATTAAAATAAAATCAGATTAAAATAAAACTAAAAACCTCTCTTACTTATCTTTAAAGCTTATAGTTTACTATTTTGCAGTTATTTTTAAAAACACTTATAAGTGACTAGCTATATCAGAAAAATATATTAAAAAGATAAATCTAATCTAAAAATCTGTATTACAATAAAATACCGCCAATTTGATAATATTTTCTTGTAAAAAATAAAAAAATTACAAATATTAATACTAATACTAAAAAAAAAAATATATATATAAATACTAATTTTAATATAAAAAAAAAAGGAGAAAAAGAATAAAAACAAAAAAATCTGATTGTATAGTTAGAAAAGTGATATTTATCAACTAAATATATACTCTCTTCAAAATATATTAATTAACTATCCTAGTGTCCCAAAGTTAGTTATTTAACAATTTTAAATTTTAATATAATATTAAATATAAATTTATAAATATTGTATTTTATATACCTCTTGTATATTTATATAAACTTCTTGTATATTTTTATATATCCTTGTATATTTGTGTATAATTATATATAATTATATATACAGTACTCTACTATATTATTATGGACACTTTTTAAAACTTTATACAAAGCTGAATAAGCAAGCTATTAAGCTAAAAATAAAATCTTAAATTTATCAAATCTATATCTTTTAAATAAAAAAAAGATTTTTAAATTCTATGCAGTACTTCTTGAAATAATTAAGATTATATAATATTGTACAATATTATACTTGTACTAAAAAAAAATTAATTGTTATATTAAAAGTTAATTTTTTATTAAGTAAACTAAATTTAATTATTAAATAAAAATTATTAAGCATAACAAA
>CAJVQC010000903.1:0-11385 GCA_910592285.1 Racocetra persica
TGCCTTCTTAATTAATGGCAAGAAAGCATTAGGTAATCGTTGCATTCCTTTGTCAATAGTTTTCCAGCTTGTATTGAAAGTAGGATCAAAAGTATATGCTTCCATGGCCAAATCAACGAAGCCATAGTCAAATTGGCCTAAATTAATTAGGAATTTTAAAATTTATAAATTAATTAATGAATAAATTATAAATTTCATCATTACATGCACAACATGCCTATGCCAACTTCTCTAATTTCGATAGCTCTAATAATTTCATCATAATGTTCCCATTTTGTTGGTAATTTTGCGGGAAGAAAGACCTCTCTTAAATAAGAATAGCCAGTATATTGGTCGTAACGTTTGTTTTATGACAATTATCATTAAAATTATTTATTACTATCGTAATAAAATTTTAAGCAATTTATTTCTTTAAATAGCATTATCTTATGGAAAGCAACGTGCAATACGTGAATTAGATTATCTAAACGCCGGAAAAATATTTCTATCATTTAAGAATCGTTTCTGGGAAAAATCTCCACTCGAAACTGGTGGTTTACAGACGACCTCTAATGTTGGCATTGTCGGCGGAACTTCGTCAACTGACCTTCCTGTTCGTACTGTTGTCTATCCTTCATATTATCAAGGTCTGCCAACAAATGGCTCTGGGGTTCTATTAGCTTCCTATACGTGGGGTAATGATGCTGCAAAGTATGCTCCGTATACTGAAGAAGAACGTTTTGAACTTGCTTTAAAAGATATAGTGACCCTTCATGGAGAAATAGCAAGAAAAGAATGGATTTCTGGTAAAGAGAATAATAAGGCTCATTATTGGACAAATGATAAAACTGTTGTTGGAGGGGCTTACGCTAAATATGGACCCGGACAATTGGAATTTTTGATGGGAGCGATGATGAGACCTGAAGATTGTATACACTGGGCCGGCGAGCACACTGATATACATAATGCTTGGATTGTTGGCGCTTTTAATTCTGGTGTTAGAGTAGTTAAAGAAATATTACAAGAAAATTTGATGAATGATAAATGGTTGAAATTAAAAGACATGAGATTATTAAAATATTGGAATGGAAATCTCGATGCTTATGCTGGTTATTGAAAATTCTATAAAGTTTTTATCATTATTCTAAAAGACATTTTTGTTAACAAACCTGTAAAATTTACAAATTTTGTAAATTGATTCTCATTACTTCTGCATCACTAATTATATGTAATAAAGTTTATTTTTCAAATCGATTCATTCAACCTATATTTAACTTATGAAATTGGGCTTCAAATGAAATTATGATTCTGACCAACTTTTTAGCGGATACTAGTATGATAGGTAGCGTAAAGTAATGTTTACAATTAAAATGATTGTATTATCTAATGCTGTCCGTCAACCAACATAGTATTTCATGAAATGGGCCGATCGTACGATTATTTGATTGATCCACTTTTTTCTTGGTCACATTAGAATTTCATTTGTACATGCATATTAACGATGCAAACTTAATTAAAATAATTTGGTATTATAAAAGTTAAAATCAAAAAATCAAAAATATTTAGCGCTTTGTAAGTTTGGCATGACTATCTTTATCATATTTGATTTCACTACATAATTTTTTTATATGGCACGCACGATTATTTTTTTTACCATATACGAAAAGAAGTGATATAATAGTTGGAGGCCTTCCGGCACAAATAGCTGGACATAATATATTTACGTGTATTAAATTGCTTTAAGGAGATATTGTAACCGTTGATTGGGAGAGCTAATGAAATAATATAGATGATATGCCAATCTAACTCCAACGGTGTACGGGAAGTTAAAGACAATTTAAAAGTAGCGAAGAGGGTCTTTTGTAAGTATTCGAGGACTAATGGTGCCATATGACGTTACGAAGCGAATATCTTAATTTCTACGGGTTGATGATCAAGGGCAATTATGATGATCTTAAGGACGATGATAGATTAATAAGGTGATAATGTAAAAGCGAACGATGATCAAGTGATATCGGTGATAACTTTTAGTTCACGTGATGGACTAACAAAGTCAAGTGACCAATCATAAATGTCGTCTCTCCCACAATTCTCGCAAGTCACCAATGTGGAAGGCAATATTTGATTCCACAACCGTTCCAAAAATCCGAGTCTTAATAATCCAAATCGAAGTTACAAGTCAATTCAGTCCGTCGAATTTAAGTCTCGAAAAGGTTTATTAAAGTTACAAGTCGAATTCGAAGAATACTTCACAAATGAAAATTCAGATAAGTAGACATATTTTTATTATTTATTCGTAATTATGAGTGAACGATGAATTCAAAGTGCTTATATACATTTTATTATATTATAAGGTGTTTTCGCTCTAACCTGAGCGGATTCGCTCTAATTTGAACGTATACGCGATTTCTTTGGTGTATATGTTGTAAGTAGGAATAGAGTTTAAGTAGATTTGGAATTTCCTAGTTAAATTAGGGTTAGGGTTAGTGTGTACATATGATAAAATCAACCACAAAGCGGGGTTTTATATATAACTTCCGAATCCACTTAAATTCCGTTTCCACTTACAACATACATACCTAGATTTGAGCGTATTCGCTCAAGGGGCATAGATCAATAAATTGGTGTGATCGCGTATTCGCGATAATTTGGGTGTATGCGCGATTTCACATGTGCTAAACAACCAAGTCACACATTACAGTATTACCATTTTAGTATAAGTTATGAAATTAGGTAGCTGCGCGACGTTGTCGCGCTAAAACCAGGAACGAAGTGCTTTATTTAGGATGTGTGAATAAGTTTAATAATTATAATATATATATAAGTTAAGCATTTTTATTCAGTGTCTTATAAATTTAACTATGATAATAGTACTGTATAGGTCAATTTTATAATTATAAATTATTTTGTCAACAAACATTTTGTTGATAAAATTTGGTTGGCCTGATATATTGTTAGGCTAGAGGTAGATCGTCGATAAGCAAACCTAGGATTACCACAAAAATGTAGCCTTCGTCATAATTAAAACGCTGATAATAATAACAATATGGGTAATTATTTTTGAATCTAGACCAAAATGTTATTATTTGTCGGGGATGATGCTAAATCGGATGATGCTGAAATTCATGTGATCACATGATGATAAACAAACCTAAAGTGCTTATAGAACCCTAGCATCACCAACTAAAAAATTTCGCTATTAATGTTAGGGTTAGGGTTTGGGTATGACCATATTTTAATTACCCTAGTGGAATTAGATGTAATATATGTAAAATCAAACCAAAAAACCTTCCATACCCTAACCCTAACTCTAACACCAACGGCGATAGTAATGCTACAGAAGATCATCGTGAATTTCAGCATCATCCAATTTCAGCATCATCCCCGACATTATTTATGTCATATCGATATATATAAAATTGACCCGGATTCAAAAATAATTACCCATATTAAAATCAGTTTTATTTTTTAGCTAAAGAATAATAACGATAAATGTTTTTAACAAATATATAGTCGACTCATATCTGTATTCAGTTTCTTGTACTTGTATTTGATCTTTTCTGTTTATTACGGCAGGTTTTCAAATCGCCCAATTGTTTTTCTTTTTTTCATTTATTTATTTCAAATAAATTTTAATAGATTATTACTTGTATTATCGCTATGAATAACTTATGACTGATAATTCATATGATGAGTGTTATCATATAATAAATTTATAACATCAACTACATTTTTTTGTGGGCGATGCTAGGTTTGCTCTTAGCGATAAGTATGATTTAATCAATAAAGTATTAAAAAATTGTGATTAACATGTTTTTTGTAATGATTTTTATAGTAAGAGAAAATCTATACTAACATCTTAACAATGTAACGATTTGTTTGTCTAATTTCATGATTTCAGTAACGATTTAATTAATTGACAGGTCAGTAATTTCAAAAGTAGACAGGTTCATAATTTCAACAATAGATAGGTTAGTGATCTTAACAATGTGTGATTTAGTGGTTTCATGAGTTCATAGTTTCAATTGAGAATGACTTACAATTTTAGTAGTGGGTTGGTTCATGATTTCAATAGTAGGTACGCTCAATATTTAAAGTAGGTAGGTAAGTGATTTAATAGTGATTAATGTAGATAATCCGTAATTTCAGCAATAAGTAGTGCCGATTTTAGTGGTAGGTGGGTTAATAATTTCAACAGTGGATGAATTAATGATTTTAACAGTAGATGAGTCAGTGATTTCAACATTGAGTTCACTGCTTAACAGATCAGTCAGTATTGTACTTTTAACATTGGTGGATTAGTGATATAATGGTGAGGTGATTCATAATTCCAGCATTGGGTAAATGGAAATTTAATAATATTAAATAGTTGATTTTAGTAATAGGTGGGCTAATAATTTCAATAGCCTGAATAATGTGTAGATTCATGATTTAGTAGTATGTTCATACTTTCGACAATGGTGGGTTCATGGGTAGATTCGTAATCTAAACAATAGGTGGGTCGTGATTTCAACAGAAGGTAGGCTCACGATTTGGGTAGTGAATAGGTTAATAATTCCAACAGTGGGTGAATTCAGGATTTTATCAACAGTGAGTGTTCATTTTAGCAGGCAGTTTTGTGGCTTCGACAGTTTTATTTTAATGGTAATTGAAAAATAAACAAGATGTGAAAATCATGATCACGCAAATCGGGTATTAGTACGCATATAATTTCTTTCTCGAAGAAGCCATACACTCGTTTCACTCCGTTCCTGTATAAAACATTCTAATTTTGGGCCATTCAGACCGACCTCTTCGGTGCACTAAATGCAGCGGTTGAAAATGAACTTGAAACTGGAGAGTTTATAGAGTTAAGTGTAGGCGCTTGATCTTGTTAAAAGTTTGCACTATTCTTACAATAAAAGAAATGACTTAAAAACTATTGAATCAATTTTATGCTAATCAGAAAATTGGATGACAATGTAAACCAGTTTCTACCAGCGATAAATTAAAAATAACATTGTTGATTAGTAAAAAATTTTTGTGAAATACAAGTTTTTAAGAATGAAAAAATGTGTTTGTCACCGGCGGTGACAGTAACCGGATTTGGGTTAGGGTTGGATTTAGAGTTAGAAGTAGATTTATTATATAGTAAAATGCCTCAAGAAACATTTTTTGTTAGAACATAAACGGTGGTCTCGTAGGCATAATTTTGAGTTATTGCGATTTGTAATTTTTTGAATTTTCTCGTCATACCTAATCATGCAATCTGATTGGCTTGGGACTGTCACCGCCGGATAAAATTACAGCTGATACAATTTGCGGGTATTACCAAAACTGGTTAAATTTATTAATCGCCCTTCTGAAGCAAATCAATTTAAAATTTTTATGGTACAATAAATCTTGTAATGGAAAGTATCCAAATTGCCCCTGAAAATCCATAATAAGATTTTGTAAGATTCGGGTAAATTTCGGTGCGGAAATCGATTTGCATAAAAAATTTTGGGAGACTTGTGCATTACAACATTGCCCCAAATTATGATAATAACTGTAATATAACAAATAGAAATCCTCCACGCATATAATATGACAAAAACGAAATTGAGACATTGCGTAATGTGAGTACCGCCTAATTGAAAGTATATACTCGGCGACAATAAATGATAATAAACTTTATTTTGTCATCACTCATATTAACTTTAAGCAAACTTGAACTGATTTTGCTTTAAAAAAGAAACACAATTATATATAATCGTCGCATTTAATCTTCCCAGTATAGCCACCAAAATCATCAATAAATCACATATTAAATGAATACAATTAAAAAACGACATATAATATGGAGACTTTTGTAGTAAAAGAATCCAAAAAATATGATTTTGAAATCAAGATTAATGTATGCGGACTTACTGTTTTACTGTATTAATCGATAATTTGGGGCAATGTTGTAATGCACAAGTCTCCCAAAATTTTTTATGCAAATCGATTTCCGCACCGAAATTTACCCGAATCTTACAAAATCTTATTATGGATTTTCAGGGGCAATTTGGATACTTTCCATTACAAGATTTATTGTACCATAAAAATTTTAAATTGATTTGCTTCAGAAGGGCGATTAATAAATTTAACCAGTTTTGGTAATACCCGCAAATTGTATCAGCTGTAATTTTATCCGGCGGTGACAGTCCCAAGCCAATCAGATTGCATGATTAGGTATGACGAGAAAATTCAAAAAATTACAAATCGCAATAACTCAAAATTATGCCTACGAGACCACCGTTTATGTTCTAACAAAAAATGTTTCTTGAGGCATTTTACTATATAATAAATCTACTTCTAACTCTAAATCCAACCCTAACCCAAATCCGGTTACTGTCACCGCCGGTGACAAACACATTTTTTCATTCTTAAAAACTTGTATTTCACAAAAATTTTTTACTAATCAACAATGTTATTTTTAATTTATCGCTGGTAGAAACTGGTTTACATTGTCATCCAATTTTCTGATTAGCATAAAATTGATTCAATAGTTTTTAAGTCATTTCTTTTATTGTAAGAATAGTGCAAACTTTTAACAAGATCAAGCGCCTACACTTAACTCTATAAACTCTCCAGTTTCAAGTTCATTTTCAACCGCTGCATTTAGTGCACCGAAGAGGTCGGTCTGAATGGCCCAAAATTAGAATGTTTTATACAGGAACGGAGTGAAACGAGTGTATGGCTTCTTCGAGAAAGAAATTATATGCGTACTAATACCCGATTTGCGTGATCATGATTTTCACATCTTGTTTATTTTTCAATTACCATTAAAATAAAACTGTCGAAGCCACAAAACTGCCTGCTAAAATGAACACTCACTGTTGATAAAATCCTGAATTCACCCACTGTTGGAATTATTAACCTATTCACTACCCAAATCGTGAGCCTACCTTCTGTTGAAATCACGACCCACCTATTGTTTAGATTACGAATCTACCCATGAACCCACCATTGTCGAAAGTATGAACATACTACTAAATCATGAATCTACACATTATTCAGGCTATTGAAATTATTAGCCCACCTATTACTAAAATCAACTATTTAATATTATTAAATTTCCATTTACCCAATGCTGGAATTATGAATCACCTCACCATTATATCACTAATCCACCAATGTTAAAAGTACAATACTGACTGATCTGTTAAGCAGTGAACTCAATGTTGAAATCACTGACTCATCTACTGTTAAAATCATTAATTCATCCACTGTTGAAATTATTAACCCACCTACCACTAAAATCGGCACTACTTATTGCTGAAATTACGGATTATCTACATTAATCACTATTAAATCACTTACCTACCTACTTTAAATATTGAGCGTACCTACTATTGAAATCATGAACCAACCCACTACTAAAATTGTAAGTCATTCTCAATTGAAACTATGAACTCATGAAACCACTAAATCACACATTGTTAAGATCACTAACCTATCTATTGTTGAAATTATGAACCTGTCTACTTTTGAAATTACTGACCTGTCAATTAATTAAATCGTTACTGAAATCATGAAATTAGACAAACAAATCGTTACATTGTTAAGATGTTAGTATAGATTTTCTCTTACTATAAAAATCATTACAAAAAACATGTTAATCACAATTTTTTAATACTTTATTGATTAAATCATACTTATCGCTAAGAGCAAACCTAGCATCGCCCACAAAAAAATGTAGTTGATGTTATAAATTTATTATATGATAACACTCATCATATGAATTATCAGTCATAAGTTATTCATAGCGATAATACAAGTAATAATCTATTAAAATTTATTTGAAATAAATAAATGAAAAAAAGAAAAACAATTGGGCGATTTGAAAACCTGCCGTAATAAACAGAAAAGATCAAATACAAGTACAAGAAACTGAATACAGATATGAGTCGACTATATATTTGTTAAAAACATTTATCGTTATTATTCTTTAGCTAAAAAATAAAACTGATTTTAATATGGGTAATTATTTTTGAATCCGGGTCAATTTTATATATATCGATATGACATAAATAATGTCGGGGATGATGCTGAAATTGGATGATGCTGAAATTCACGATGATCTTCTGTAGCATTACTATCGCCGTTGGTGTTAGAGTTAGGGTTAGGGTATGGAAGGTTTTTTGGTTTGATTTTACATATATTACATCTAATTCCACTAGGGTAATTAAAATATGGTCATACCCAAACCCTAACCCTAACATTAATAGCGAAATTTTTTAGTTGGTGATGCTAGGGTTCTATAAGCACTTTAGGTTTGTTTATCATCATGTGATCACATGAATTTCAGCATCATCCGATTTAGCATCATCCCCGACAAATAATAACATTTTGGTCTAGATTCAAAAATAATTACCCATATTGTTATTATTATCAGCGTTTTAATTATGACGAAGGCTACATTTTTGTGGTAATCCTAGGTTTGCTTATCGACGATCTACCTCTAGCCTAACAATATATCAGGCCAACCAAATTTTATCAACAAAATGTTTGTTGACAAAATAATTTATAATTATAAAATTGACCTATACAGTACTATTATCATAGTTAAATTTATAAGACACTGAATAAAAATGCTTAACTTATATATATATTATAATTATTAAACTTATTCACACATCCTAAATAAAGCACTTCGTTCCTGGTTTTAGCGCGACAACGTCGCGCAGCTACCTAATTTCATAACTTATACTAAAATGGTAATACTGTAATGTGTGACTTGGTTGTTTAGCACATGTGAAATCGCGCATACACCCAAATTATCGCGAATACGCGATCACACCAATTTATTGATCTATGCCCCTTGAGCGAATACGCTCAAATCTAGGTATGTATGTTGTAAGTGGAAACGGAATTTAAGTGGATTCGGAAGTTATATATAAAACCCCGCTTTGTGGTTGATTTTATCATATGTACACACTAACCCTAACCCTAATTTAACTAGGAAATTCCAAATCTACTTAAACTCTATTCCTACTTACAACATATACACCAAAGAAATCGCGTATACGTTCAAATTAGAGCGAATCCGCTCAGGTTAGAGCGAAAACACCTTATAATATAATAAAATGTATATAAGCACTTTGAATTCATCGTTCACTCATAATTACGAATAAATAATAAAAATATGTCTACTTATCTGAATTTTCATTTGTGAAGTATTCTTCGAATTCGACTTGTAACTTTAATAAACCTTTTCGAGACTTAAATTCGACGGACTGAATTGACTTGTAACTTCGATTTGGATTATTAAGACTCGGATTTTTGGAACGGTTGTGGAATCAAATATTGCCTTCCACATTGGTGACTTGCGAGAATTGTGGGAGAGACGACATTTATGATTGGTCACTTGACTTTGTTAGTCCATCACGTGAACTAAAAGTTATCACCGATATCACTTGATCATCGTTCGCTTTTACATTATCACCTTATTAATCTATCATCGTCCTTAAGATCATCATAATTGCCCTTGATCATCAACCCGTAGAAATTAAGATATTCGCTTCGTAACGTCATATGGCACCATTAGTCCTCGAATACTTACAAAAGACCCTCTTCGCTACTTTTAAATTGTCTTTAACTTCCCGTACACCGTTGGAGTTAGATTGGCATATCATCTATATTATTTCATTAGCTCTCCCAATCAACGGTTACAATATCTCCTTAAAGCAATTTAATACACGTAAATATATTATGTCCAGCTATTTGTGCCGGAAGGCCTCCAACTATTATATCACTTCTTTTCGTATATGGTAAAAAAAATAATCGTGCGTGCCATATAAAAAAATTATGTAGTGAAATCAAATATGATAAAGATAGTCATGCCAAACTTACAAAGCGCTAAATATTTTTGATTTTTTGATTTTAACTTTTATAATACCAAATTATTTTAATTAAGTTTGCATCGTTAATATGCATGTACAAATGAAATTCTAATGTGACCAAGAAAAAAGTGGATCAATCAAATAATCGTACGATCGGCCCATTTCATGAAATACTATGTTGGTTGACGGACAGCATTAGATAATACAATCATTTTAATTGTAAACATTACTTTACGCTACCTATCATACTAGTATCCGCTAAAAAGTTGGTCAGAATCATAATTTCATTTGAAGCCCAATTTCATAAGTTAAATATAGGTTGAATGAATCGATTTGAAAAATAAACTTTATTACATATAATTAGTGATGCAGAAGTAATGAGAATCAATTTACAAAATTTGTAAATTTTACAGGTTTGTTAACAAAAATGTCTTTTAGAATAATGATAAAAACTTTATAGAATTTTCAATAACCAGCATAAGCATCGAGATTTCCATTCCAATATTTTAATAATCTCATGTCTTTTAATTTCAACCATTTATCATTCATCAAATTTTCTTGTAATATTTCTTTAACTACTCTAACACCAGAATTAAAAGCGCCAACAATCCAAGCATTATGTATATCAGTGTGCTCGCCGGCCCAGTGTATACAATCTTCAGGTCTCATCATCGCTCCCATCAAAAATTCCAATTGTCCGGGTCCATATTTAGCGTAAGCCCCTCCAACAACAGTTTTATCATTTGTCCAATAATGAGCCTTATTATTCTCTTTACCAGAAATCCATTCTTTTCTTGCTATTTCTCCATGAAGGGTCACTATATCTTTTAAAGCAAGTTCAAAACGTTCTTCTTCAGTATACGGAGCATACTTTGCAGCATCATTACCCCACGTATAGGAAGCTAATAGAACCCCAGAGCCATTTGTTGGCAGACCTTGATAATATGAAGGATAGACAACAGTACGAACAGGAAGGTCAGTTGACGAAGTTCCGCCGACAATGCCAACATTAGAGGTCGTCTGTAAACCACCAGTTTCGAGTGGAGATTTTTCCCAGAAACGATTCTTAAATGATAGAAATATTTTTCCGGCGTTTAGATAATCTAATTCACGTATTGCACGTTGCTTTCCATAAGATAATGCTATTTAAAGAAATAAATTGCTTAAAATTTTATTACGATAGTAATAAATAATTTTAATGATAATTGTCATAAAACAAACGTTACGACCAATATACTGGCTATTCTTATTTAAGAGAGGTCTTTCTTCCCGCAAAATTACCAACAAAATGGGAACATTATGATGAAATTATTAGAGCTATCGAAATTAGAGAAGTTGGCATAGGCATGTTGTGCATGTAATGATGAAATTTATAATTTATTCATTAATTAATTTATAAATTTTAAAATTCCTAATTAATTTAGGCCAATTTGACTATGGCTTCGTTGATTTGGCCATGGAAGCATATACTTTTGATCCTACTTTCAATACAAGCTGGAAAACTATTGACAAAGGAATGCAACGATTACCTAATGCTTTCTTGCCATTAATTAAGAAGGCA
>CAJVQC010000904.1:0-11379 GCA_910592285.1 Racocetra persica
CAAAAAATTTTTAAATTTTCACAATAACTAAGTCAAAATTTCAGCATCATCCGATTTCAGCATCATCCCCGACAATATATATCAGAAGATATTGATTAGATCATAAGTTTATAATTATGTTTACGGTACAATTTGGATAATGTGGATATTAAAACCTCGAATATGTAAAATGATTATGTTATTAATTAATAATAAAAAGAGTATTCACATATGAGTGTCACCAAGAAAAAACCCACATATCTTATTAAATAAGATTTGCAGGTTTTCTCTTGGCGGCACTCATATATTTATATTAAAATAATCTAGTCTGATGTTTTAGTTAAATTTTAATTATAATTTATTATTGTTAGCTTTAAAATCATTAAAATTGAACTATCGAACAGCTTGTTGTAACCTGTTGTAATGGGAAATATTCAATAGTTGGCATGTGAGATAGTATTAACAAATGCTATTTCGTGTTTGACTCGAGATGAAACATAGATATTGAATAACCTAAATGAAGCTCATAGTTGTGTAAATAAGTATCATTAGTTATAGATGATGGAGTATGATTGTGGTTCTCAAACTAAATCTTTTTTGCTTTTTTCGAGTGGGCTTCACTATATCTAATGTTTTATTGTATTTTGGTTGTAGAGTAATGATGATTTAAAACTGCCTATCAAATTGTATTAAAGGTATTACTAATTGATAATATAGCAACATTATTATATGCAATTAAATTACCAAAATTAGACAAAGCAGACAGATATTAAAATAAATATTTGGGCTTTGTAATTTACTGCTATAGCATATATCACTACTCCCATATCTATGCCAAAATTTTGAAAGTCAAAATCCTAACTTAATTGTCTTGTCATGTAATGTTGGTTTTAATATTCAAACCTCGCTTATGATTAGTAATCTAAATTACTAATCATAAGCGGGATTTGTATATTGGAACCCTGATATGACCATTAAGTTTAAGTAGTGATACATTGCTATGATGGTAAATTACAAATTCTAAATATTTATATTAATTACAAAAAACACCCACTATTAAAATCACGAACTCATTATTGAAATTAACTTATTTCACTTATACAGCAAACATAATTCTAGTGAATGGAGTGTTGAATTGATTGTCAGTAAATTGAGTATTGGTGAATTGATTGTCAGTAAATTGAGCTTGTTGGTGAGCTGTTAGTGGGTATCAGTGAATTGATTGTTAGTGAATTAAGTGTTGATGAAATGAACATGTTGGTGAAATAATTGTTAGTGAAATGCTATGTTTATAAAATGAGTGTAGGTGAAATGAAGCAGACTCAAAAAAAAAAGGTTAAATATAAAAAACTTACATCTTATATAGGTGACAAAAAGGTAAGTGGATTGGTAGAATTAGCGTTTGATTTGTACTATTATTTACTGTAAAAAAATGTCATATATAAATAACTTACTAACTACAGTCAGACCTCTCTAAGTGCATGCCCTTTGGACCACACTTTAACAATATGTATTTAGAGAATAATAAAAAAAGGTGCATTTATAGAGGTCAAGAATATATTTGGGCCAGAATCTGAGCATCTATTTAGAGAGGGTATGCACTTATAGGAGGTGTACTTAAAAAGATCTGGCTATATATAGGTGACAAAAAAGTAAGTAGATTAGTTAGAATTAATATTTGATAGGGTATTGATTTGTATCATTATTTACTGTAAAAAAAAATATCATATATAAAGAACTTACTTCCTATATAGATGACAAAAAGTAAATAGATTAGTTAGAATTAATGTTCGATAGAGCATTGATTTGTACTATTATTTACTGAAAAAAAAAGTTATATGTAAAGAACTTACTCGCTGTAGAAGTGACAAAAAAAGTAAGTAGATTAGTTAGAATTAATATTCAATAGGTCATTGATTTGTATCATTATTTACTATAAAAAAAATATCATATGTAAAGAACTTACCAACTATATAGATGACAAAAAAGTAAGTGGATTAGTTAGAATTAACATTTGAAAGGGTATTGATTTGTATTATTTTTTTTGCCTTATCGGCAGCCTTGCCGATATTTTATTAGATCAAAGTATACACATATATATATATATTCAACTATCTAAGCTACAGATCTGACATCTCTCAGCTACCCCTAAGGGTGCCCAAGAGTAGTCTGCTATACCGGTTAAGGCATTTGCCTGCTCTGAAGAGCTACACCAAGCTAGCCTGTAAAACTACACCAAAAAGGTTTCACTTTATTTACAACGTAGTTTTTGATTAATACTAACCAAGAAATCTTCTTTCTTTTTTTCTCCTCTTTATCTATTTCTTCTTTCTTTTTTTTAACTTTTCCTATAGTATGATCTTGGTTCGCTGAATTTTCTCCTGTAGTCAAAAGCATCTTTGTCATGTTGATACTTGAACTTAATCATTTTGACTTGCTTTTCTTCTTTTGCTTTGTGTCTATCTCTTCTTTCTTCTCCTAATCATTAACCGCAATGCATCTTGTTTTCCAAATATTTTTATAGAAAAAGTTCTATGATAGGTTGACTACAGATTCTATATAGTTCTTTGCTTCTTTCAGGGGTTTAATAGTATCGAGGATTTTTTTAAAGATCTTCTCTTGAATCAGTCCCTTAAGAATCCCAACTCTTGTTTTATTTCTCTCTTTTCTTGACAAACCCCAAAAAAAGACTTGAGATAGAACTTGTTGAGGTGATTTCTTGCTTCTTCAGATAGGGTTGACCAGGCTATGTTTGATACTGTTTGCTCTAGTTCACTTTATTTTTTTTTGTATTTCTACATTTTGTCAAATAGTCTTGATCTTCTTCATCATCTTTTCTGCAAACTATACATTGCGAGATTTTATATAAGTCTGGTCTTCTTTTAGCTAATATCTTGAGTATAGATAGTTTTTCATAGAGATATTTGATCAGCACTCCAAGTCACTTATTCTTCTTTGTACTGGTATATCTACTTCCAGTTTGGTTTTTAATTTTCTTCTACAAAATAGGCTAATAATACGTATTTGTAGAATCTTCTATTTCTTTCTTCTGTATTGCTGATATAGATCTTCAGTCTATACCTGTTTGGAAGCTAAGAACTGTCTAAATAAATTTCTTAATAGGGCTTTCTATTGTTGTTTTTTCCTAACACAAAGAGATATTTAACTCCTGAGGAGGTTTATCTATAATAATATCCACTTCTTCTAATTTGGCTTCTTCTTTGCCAAAATATCTGCTCTGTTATTTCATCTATTTTCACTATAACTCCTAACTTTAACTAACTCTAGATCAATATTCTTAATCTCAACTATTTCTACTATAATCTCTAGTAAACTATAATTCTCTTTGCTTATTATCTGTTGTATTCGCCTTTCTTTTTTCTTTCTTTTTATACTATCTATTGCTACTGTACTGTCTGTATAAATTTTAGCTTTCTTGTTACTTGGTACTATAAGCAGCGCGTACCATATCCCAAGCAATTTAGCCTTTGTCAACGATAGCCAGTTTCTTGCTCTGAAGCAACCTTCATCTAAAATTTTAGTTTTATCTTCATTTAGTTGTATCCAGCTAGCTCTTATAGCATTTAGCTTATTTGGTAAGATACTATTGTTACATTTTAGAAATCCATCTGTGTAGAATATCAGTTGATGTTGGAAGCATTTTTTGCTGCTGAGTTTCTCTCGATGAGGTCCTCTTGCATCTTGAAGCTAATATGTTGCTTTTTGATAATTTCAGTATCTAGATCGAGGCACAAGATCTTCTGTGCTTCTCTTTTGTTTGGGAAAATTTTCAATTTAGAGAATCTTTGTACTGGTGTAAAGGACTTTTGATCAACTTTAAGGATATTTTCTTTTGATTTATCTATGAATTTCGAGATAGATCCTAGTGCTTTTCTCTTCTTAATCATCACCTTGCAACCACTTTTGTTCTTCTCTTGGTTTAGCTCGCAGCCATTGCATCTTTCTAATTAGGTAGAAGAGGTGTTCAGGCCTTTTTTTGTTGTCCAGTGCTCTATACATAGGCTCTTTTTTTTTTTCCTGGGAATTTTCTTAATAACTGGGTTTTCATTTTCTTTGTTTCCTGAACTTCAAACTAATAGCCATTCTTTTCTTCTGCCATCTTCTTTTAGCGGCTCTGGATTCGTCTAGAGCATCTAGGAGTTTAGATTTTCTAGCTTGAATTCTGCTTTGACAATTCTGCTCCTTTCATTCTCTAATACTATTTTTCTATTGTTTGGAACCACTTTGTCTTTTTACCTTTACTTGAGTTGTTTCTTAGAATTTTTTGTTGTTGCCAGGTTATTAATCTGTTTCCTGCTTTTGTTAAAAGTTGCTTGTGTAAAATTAGATTCAATATTCTTAATGTCTTTGCTACTAGTATAGTGAAATTTTCTTTCAATATAATTGCTAGTCTGAAATCTCTACTTTCAGTTGTAAGGTCTGTACTTTTGAACTTGAACGTAATCTCTATCTTTTTAGCATTTAGCATTGTTTAACATACTAAGTTGTTTTTCTAAAGATTTGCACAGTCATTTAAGGGTTTCTCATATCATGAGTTCTACGTTGCACCTATAAACCTCATGCTATGAGTTATTCTAAGCAGAGTCAGAATCTCCTCTGGGCTAGAACATTCAGGTAGAAATGCAAATTGGAGATTTGTTTAGTTAGAAGCCTATTCCACAAAGCATTACAATTACCAATACTTCTATAAGAATTATGCTATTATTAGTAGTTCTTGCGAGTTCTATTTTGTTCTTTGTTAATGACAATATAGATGACTGTAGGCTATTGATTGTCTTTTGTTTAAATCTGGTGACTTGAAACAAGTAATACAACTTTGGTACCATATACATGTTGTTGATATATACTGTCTGTACTACTGATAACTTCTTTGGGTTCAAGATTCTTGTTGTTGAAGGAACAATCTCTTTTGTCTTGACTTTAACTAAGGATTCATCTAATTTGTTGTTTAACCATACTCCTAGGAATCTTGTAATCTTGTTCTTTCCTTTTTCTGTTATCTATTCGTTGCCAAAAAAAAGTTTTCAGTCTTCTTTTTTTTCTTTCAGGTTACAAACAATTAGTTTTGACTTCTTTCTGTTAATCTGTATGTCATTAAATTCAAAAAAATTTTTCGCTATTCATATAACTTTTTCTATTTGGACTTTACTTTCTGCAATCTATGCTGTGTTATCAGCATATGTGACTACTGCTTGTCTCTACTTCTTTTTATTCGTCTGGCTTAGACTATAATTAAACAGAATTTTTTGTTTGACAGTATATCCTAGATCAGGGTCTTTCTGGATTCTTATAAGCAGTGGGTCCTAGAAGATCTTCTACATGAGAGGTGAGAATACTTCTCCTTGTTCTATATCATCATTTATTACAAAGCACTGTGTTGTACCTAGATCAGTTATGACTTTGGACTGTCTGTTCTCAAAGAGATTTAGAATAAAGGATATTGTTATTTGTGATATTTTGATTCTTTTCATTGCTAGCTCCAGTGACTTTAAAGATACTGAGTCAAAAGCTTTCTTCATATCTTGTAGTACTAACCATAGCTCTTTGTCATTGTCCTTCGAATCCTCTATTATTGCATTTACAATCTGTACAGGTTTTTCTGTTGAATTACCAGATAGCCCTGCATAATTTGGGCTTTTCAAAATATTTCTGTCTGAAAGAACTTTTGCTAATCACTTAGTTATGATTTTAGTTACATATTTCCTAAAGATTTCTAGCAAGGTATTGGCCTGACATTGTTTAGATCATATCACCAATCTTCATCCTTTGGGATAGGGTAGATTTGTGAGGTTTTCCACTTGATCGGTACTTTGCTAGAGAGAATGTAGCTTTCAACGAAAAGGTGAAATATCTTTTGTGCTTGTGGGCTTGCTGCTTTGATTAGAGTATATATTATTCCAGAAGCTCCAGATGCTATATTTTTCTTTAGTTTCTTCAACATAGCTGACCATTCTTCTTCTGTGATATCCTGAACAAGAGTATTATACCAATCTTCTTGTATCTCTTTTATAGATTTGTATATTCTTTCCCAATTGTTTTTCCAGAGCTCTTGATTGAACTCTTATAGCCTGAACTGATTCTGGAAGTGTTCTCTTGTTTTTACTAAAACTTCTTCAGGATTCATAATGAGTTCTTTTTGTATTTCTTTGCTTATAAGCAATCTGTCAATTTGAATTTTCCTAAACAGTTTCTTCAACAGACTTGCAATCATTTTACCCTATATTTCATCTATTATCTGAAACCTTTATACAATATTTTTCTCTATTTTCTTTCTTTTTTCCTGTTCGAGCTCGTTTGCTCTTCTTGCTAAGAGTATCTTCCACCAGCCTTTAAGGTCATCAATAAAGTTATTGACTAAACTGTTATAACCTTGTTAATATTTGTTTTATGCTGCTGGTTTATAAATTCTATTTTTGTGACAAGGTCTAGAATGTTTTTTGTTATGAGGCCCAGTTTAATGTTTTCCTCCCTATATTTATTCATCTACCCAATTGCATTAGGGAGTATGATAATTTGGATTCTGTAGCATTTTTTTTCTTATTCTGTACTGTATTGCAGATCCTTTTCTTTGGCAGATTCGATCTTGCCGCTGCATATATTGCTTTGCTTATATCGTCCCAAAGCTCGTCAAGTTCTGGATCACTATTCTTTGTTACTGAGTTTTGCCTAGCAGATATGAGATACTTGTATATTTTCTAAGCAAACCATCCATCTGTTTTCTGTAGTTTTTTTGGTTTTCCTCAGATGCTTTATCACAAAGAAATACATTCATATTTGTTTACTTCTTCTGCATGCTGCAGTGCTTTGAGAAGCATTTAGATGCTTAAGATTGATTCTTGCTATCATTGTACTATAGTTACTATTTGTATATATATCCATTTTTTGTATTTTAGCATCAAATAAACTATATGTGAGTTCTTCGGAAAGCCATATTTGGTCTATTCTTGTGCTTGTCTCTCTATTAGACCATGTAAATTTTTTGGCTTTTGGGTAGATAGTTCTGAAAGCATTAGCAAAATCTTGCTTTTGAAGCCAGTTTATTAGAGGATCTTGTTTGATGTACTTTAGGCTTGATATTCTGTCAAGCTCTGCATCGCTATACTATTAAAATCTTCTATGACTATAACCTGTGATCTGAAAGACCAGTTAATATACTTCTCAATAATTGCTTTGTGTACAATCTTCTTCTTATATTCATTGTTTGGGGATATAGAGCATTATTACTATAATCTCAAGTTGCTTGAATACTAGGCTTACTGAGATTATGTATTTGTTAACTTTATCTATTTGCTCTATATGTTTCTCCTATTGTTTATTTATCATTAAACTAACTTTTGAGCCTTTCTTCTTGTCTAAATTTGAACTTGACCAGAAGCTTTTAAAGTTTGTATGTCTCTAGTTATCCACATTCCCTCTTTGCTTGAAATGTTAGATTCTGTGACTTCTAAGATATTTATTTTGTTGTCTACTGCCCATCATACAAAAAGTCCATTTTGTGGATATTGCTCTTGATACCATTGATATTATGTGTTGCTAAATTGAGCTCTGTCTTTCTTCTTGTATAATTATTACTTGTACTATTTATATTGTTTATACTTTTTTCCTATAATATTGAATGTCTGAGCACAACATTCTTCTGTATCAAATAGTTAGCAAAAAATTATTTTTTCATAGTCAAATTCTTCTATATTGTTTTCTTGCAGAAAGGGATTCAATCTTTTGCCAATTGCTTTTGATTCAACTATTGCTTCTATTTAGGAGTGTTGAACAATTCTTGGTTGCTCGCTTAAATTCTTAAGATGATGTAGAATCTCTATTTACATTGCTTGATGTTGGTCGATTTTAGCTGACAAATTATCTTTTTCAATTGCTTCTCCATTTTTTCTACTTTTCTTTTTTTTGAGCTAGTATGTTCTTTTCTTTTATTTTTAAACCTTTTAGTTCCTTCTTCATCACTATCTGTCATGCCATTGATGTTAGATTCTTTCTCCTCTTCTGAAGTAACTGTATTGCATCTGGATCTTCTTTCTTGGCAAGGTTTTATCTCCTTGTCACTAGATTTTTTTCTCTATTTCTTATTAAAGTTATGATTCTTTTGCCTTTCGACATATTCTCTGTTGTGGAGTCTTCTTCCTGCTTAGCCTCTACCCATTGGAGAATTAAATTGTTATACCTTACAGACTTTCTTTGTGCTTCTTCCATTTCTTGTTTACTTGCAAAAGTTACTTTTGCGATTTGTTTCATATATCTACTTCTCCTTTTTGGAATATAAACTGCTTTGCCTTTCTATCTTTGAGATGTCTTAGTAATAAAGTTTAGAGAGCCTTTCTGTGATTCCTGTAAGCTTTGCAATATATTTGTGTCTTTTATTTCTTTCTTCATAATCTTCTTTTCTTATAGATACCTGAGCAAGTCTTCTATCTTCCACAGGAAGTGCCTAGGGTATGTCTATATTTTTCAAATCTTCACTGAATTTTACCACTGCTATTTCTTCACTTGATATACATTTCTTCAATAGTACCTAATTTTTTACAGATATAATTAACTTCTTTCGTGTTTATATCTACTGGCAGGTCCCAGATTGTGATACAATCTATGTTTATACATCTATTATGGTTATAACTTCTAGGTACTTCTGTCTTCTCCTTGTGGTAATCTTCATTTTGATATAAGTTTTCTTCTACCTTGCGAACAACTCCCTTCATATTATTTTCTTTAGTTTGGTGACCAAAGTTTGATTTTACTCTTGATTTATTGTTTTGGTTTTTTTGGTAATAGCTTGCATTTCTTGTTTCAATGTCTGTTACTAAAATTAAACGAAATCAATCTTCTTTTTTTTTGAATTCTTTTAATCGCTTCTTCTCTGCTATATTTGCAATTGAAGTCTATTTCTACCTAGCTGTTTCCGTTGATGAATACCTCTTGCATTGATTTTATGTGTTTGTCTCTATTCAACATTCCTTCTATATTCGTAGTTCTTTCTTTATGAGAGTCTCTAGGTACTTTGAATATGGGTGCTTTGGCATGAAATAATTTATTATCTTCATATATTCTGTTATTTGGTAACTATATGCCTTGCTCTATCAAACCACCTGCTTCAAAGAGCTCTGACCCTTGCTTGATAGATTTTGTTTTCATGATTATATTTTGTTTATGATTAATGTTTTGTTTAATCACATTGATTAAAATGCTATCTATTAGTGCCTCTTTGTCTTTTTTAATTTTTTTACCTCTTGATAAATCTGTGTATCTTCTTCAGTTATATAATTTCTTGAAAATTTATCTTTTGAGATGTGTATATCAACTGTTTGGCTTTGCTGTTTAGATTCGATTTTTAAGTCTTGCATTTGCTCTACTACCTTATTTATTTCTCTATTTGCTATATCTTCTTTGCCTTGTCTTTGCTTTTTAGGGCTGATTCCTTGATTTGTAACAGAGTAAAATTCTTTTTCTATTTCATCCAACTTGTTATTTTCCTTCTGTATTTCTTCTTTACTCATGTTTGTTATATACTCGATTAATGCTGGGTTGTTTCTTGCTATCTTGACTTTTTCAGCCCATCATTTGACTGTGTCTTCTTCAAAGCAGAGATCTGCTTCTCTCAAAGCATCTTTCACTTGTCCATATAATAAAACTTCATATACTGTCACATGGTCTGGATTTCTTATTACTAAATCTTTGGCCAAATTATCTATATCATTTGGTTCTATTGGCTTGTATATTAATAGAACTTCTATCAGCTTGTTGTTGTTTATATATCTGAGAACTTTTTCACTTGCTCTATATATATGCACCAATAGGCTAGTCATAACTGGTTTTGTTGCTTCAGTTTTTATCTATTTTTGAAATTTTCTGGGGCTTGCTTGTTGTCTTTTGTGTATATATGTATTATGATTTCTTTTGTTATTGTTGTTGATCAATAAGTATTAAATAGAATGTAGCTGTTTGTTTGTTTGTTGTTGCTGTTTGTTGTTATTTCCTAAATTAGAATGTGTCACCATTGTTTGTTTGTTGTTTTAGTGATTACTTGTCACATATCTTAAATTACAGGGTCTAGAGCAAATTTCCAAATTCCCCAAATTTTTTGATGAAAATTTACAGAAGCTATTATATTTCTTTGAGTTTGCTTGCTTTCAAGTTCTTGTATTAAGAGACTTGAAATATTTTTTGATGCTGAGTCTTTTTCTCTAGTATCACAAAAATGTTTTCTATGTCAATTGTTGATGAAATCTTTATTTATTGTTTTAGCAAATTTTTTAATTGATGATCAGCAGAAAGAGTTTGATCAAAAGTTATTGAATATTTTTTGAATGATTTGTATTATTATTTACTGTAAAAAAAAAAGACATATGTAAAGAACTCTCCTCCTATATAAATAACAAAAAGTAAGTGGATTAGTTAGAATTAATGTTCGTTAGAGTTAGACATTGATTGGTACCATTATTTACTGTAAAAAAAAAAAAGGCATATATAAAGAACTTACTTGCTATAAAAGTAACACAAAAGTAAGTGGATTAGTTAGAATTAATGCTCATTTGTGTCATTATTTACTGTAAAAAAAATGGGTTTGCTCATTTCACCAACACTTAATTCACCGACTTCTTGAACTCCCGAGATTAAACTACGCTTGTAAAAGCACACTGACTTTTCAGTAAGCCCATCTAATTTTCTAGTAATAATATTAGATTCTGTAGCTCTGTTAATGACAAATTTTGAAAGTAAATAAATATTTTATATCAAACATTACAACTTTTATTATTCTTTAGCGAAATTTATACCTGACTACGGTTAACAAACAAACAATATATGTTAGAAACTTTCAATTGGTCAATAGCATGACGGATATTAGTGTTTTAATATAATATATATAGAAGAAGAAAAGATATTCGAAGATCATAACAGATAAGCAGTTGAGTTTGTGTGGCTTAATGCTAGTTGGTGGCTTCTCGCCTGCATAATATAGAATGGCAGTTAGAGATGAATTGGTTATGGCTGGTGAGAATTACATCTGCGCTTTCTACTAAATCAGCTATTTTCTCACAGTATTTATTATTACATTATAATTACTATATGTGAAAGGTCATTTAGAATCATACTCCTCCTGTAACCTTAATTATACGGGATTGGTCCTATTCCTGTTGCTATTTTCACAAAGCATATTGCCCCACTTAACACCTTTGTGATCTGTTGACTTTTGTCAACTCGAATGAAATTACAGCGGATTGGTATAGGTGAGCAGATCTGTATAGTACAGGCTCAATTTTTTAAAAACTACACCATACCGATATATTCAATTTTTAGGGAACTTTCAGGTTTTCATTTTCATGACTCATAATTTAAGATTACAGTATTGTACTAGTTTGGAGTGATAATATATTG